>JAOEHY010035607.1:0-21965 GCA_025447955.1 Psilopsiagon aurifrons
GTTTAAGTTTGAACCCGTTACCCCTTGTCCTCTCACTACAGTCCCTAATGAAGAGTCCCTCCCCAGCATCCTTATAGCCCCCCTTCAGATACTGGAAGGCTGCTATGAGGTCTCCAAACATGTTCATTGGTGTGGTTTTATTTGCAGCATTTTCAAGGTACTGCAGGTAAGGCTGATCAGCAATTGCCTCTTTAATGTAGTTCACTAGCTGCAGGAGGTGACCATTGGGAAGCTTATAGCTTTTATAAGGACAGGCTGACTGAGGGAAAGGAGTGGTGTATGAGGGTGTTGAGTTTTTTCCTCAGTATCAATGATATTGTGAAGGTGCTAGTTGTATGGGCAAAGGAAATAATGACTGATCCTTTTTTAAAGTTGCATATTGTAATCTTTTAAAGTTATATCCTTGGTACATGCTTACCCAGGTGAACAAGCAAAATGGTAGTAGCTGATGGAAAAGCCTTCTGTGACTTTCATGGTGTGAACACGTTATTGCCCCGTCATGTAAGGAAGGGATGACTCTGCCTTGATTCATCTTGTACCTTTTTGCATTGGAAAGAAAAGGATCCAGAATATGGACAGCACAAGACACAGGCCTGCCTTTCCCTTGGGTTTTTATGATTGTGGGTGGCACATTTTGCTCTTCAGAAGTGAGACCTAACAGGAGAACTGTTTTCTCCTATTTTAAGTGGTAAGGAGAGTTGTTCAGTATACAGCCCACGCAGGCTTTGTGCTTGGGGAATACCTCCAAAATACCTCATGTGGCTGCTCTCTTTCAGGCTCTCTGACCTTTGCTGTGTGTTCTTAGTGGACAGAATGGCTGAATGTTGCCTGCATGTGCTTTCTAACTCATGAACGTCTTTCTTGCATGTATAAATGTCACACATGTGAACATCATAAAATCCACTCAGATTTCTTGGTTAATTACTATTATTGCTTGTAATATATTCAGAAACAAGACCAAACAAACCTTAGCATTGCTGGTCCTGCAAATTATTTTGTAAGGGGTTAGGAAGAAGGAAAGAAGGGGCTGTTGAGCAACAGAGGAGTTTCCATTTCCCATTTCCTTTTCTGCAATTTGCAATGCAGTAATCACTGGTGCAGGAAGGAAGAAGGCTCACACCTTCAAATTCAAATTCCATAGGCATAATCAAAGTTTAGCGACAAAGTAGTGCAGTCTTATTATTAGATGAAGTGAGGTCAGTAGTCTTCAGCCTCTTAACAAGACAGTAGAATTTATGAAGCATCACAGTGGCAGGACATGGTTACCTGCAGTCTATTCACATAACAAGCCCACCGGGGTCCTATAGTTATTGTCCTTGAATTTGTTTTCCTTTCTTCATTTTCTTTGTCAGCCTCCTGTTTCCTTGGCCTGGTGTACTGCTCCGGAGGAATTGCTTTATTACCTGCCATGTCTTGTTGGTGACATTTTTTTGTGGATTTTTTGTTATTATCATTAGCTAGTTTGGTTTAGCTGGCTCCATCAGTGTGTCTCTGATGATAGAGGTGCTCACAGTGGTGTGCAATGAACTCTGAGTACTAGTCTTCCAGGAAATCTGGGATGGTTTTTCATTTTGAGGTATCCTTTAAACACAGTGTGAGAGAAGAGCCTAAAATGTGCCTGAGCTTAAAAGACATCCTTATTATTGGAGAGCTCAAAAGTCTTATGAGCTGTTGGGAATAAAACTACTACCAGACGTTATCAAAAAGAAAATAAATGGGTGCTTTTAAACCATCTATCTCTCATTAACACGATGTAGGAGGTGGCTCTGTAACAATCTTTTGCACGTGATAATAAAACTTTGTGTATCTTTGACCCCTTGCATTTTGACGATTTTAGCTCACATTTCTGTACTTCACTAGTTCAGCTTCCTGTGGTGAGGGAAGTGAGTTTATTATCTCTCCTTTTCTTTTGTAGAACAAGAAAGTGAGGCAAGGAGATCTAATTACCATGCCCAAGGTGGCATTGTAGGAAGTGGATTCTCAGGTGCTGATCTTCATCCATAAGACAATCAGCCCTGACTCCCTGTTTCTCATCTCACTTGTTCTGTCATACAGGGATCTCTTTTTTTTTTAATTAGGAAAACTGTGCTTTGCATCTTGGAAGCACAGCATCCAGGTGGGAATAGCGTTTGGCAGTACAGCATATTTAATTATTTATAACTACTTTCTTTGTCTGATGGTTGGGTTGTGATTTTTTTTCATTTCCCACCAGAAGGTTTGATCACTTCAACAGCCTGAAATCGAACATTTGCCAGTGCTTACAAATTATGAAAATGGTTTCTGATTAAAGTGTTCCGGAGTGGGATTCAAGTTTCAGATCGGTACAGAAGCCAAGGGCACTCTGCTGTGTTTCAGCAGAGGAGCTGCTCTCTGGCATGTGCTCTGTGTTCACACCCATGCTGGCTCACATGGTCTTCTCGGGGCTGTTTCTTTAGAGTGCTCTTACAGCAGGGGGTAAACAGAGCACTCGCAGCCAAGCGAGATGCAGGTCTGGATGGCACCCCTCAGACAGCACCTGACAAAAAGGCTGCTCCCAGTTACAGTTGAAAGAAGTGACGGAATTTAGTGCAGGCATCTAAAGCTTATCTATTCAGTGGATATACTGTGATCAAATCTGAGAATCATTGCAGCATCAGTTAAATCAGCAGTGCCTCTAGCACTCTGATATGCAACAAGTCAGACCTCATTTCACAGTGAAGGATAATTGGGACTATTAGAATTAATCTATTGAAGGGTAACACTGCTTTTAAAAAAAGAGAGATGGAAATGATTTCTGGTTTTGTCTGTACTGGTCCATGGACCAGTGTTGATTGATGGACATCAGAGGTCTTATGTTCTTGGCTTCCCCTCTCAATTTCCCTATGCAAAACATCAAAGCATATGGTTCTTTTCTGGCTTTAGTTTCTTTATGAATTCAAAATCCATTGGATCCATAACCCAAATACATAAAATGGTCAGCAGTGTATGCTGCAGACCTAATAAAATGTGTTGCACTGGATCATTGCTTAAAGAGCACTTGCCTTCACTTACAGGTCTTATCACTGTAAGTGTTCTGATGCGGTTCTCATCAGCTCTAATGGTTGAGTAGCTCGTGGCAAAACCCCATATTCCCTAAATATTCCTGACAAAACAAAGGCAGGCATTTACGTAAGCTTTTGCCCACAATCACGTGAATAACTTTCTGACAATAATGTATAGCCAAATTGCATTTTCTTCATTCACCTGTTCAAAGGCAAGGATTGCTGAGCTGCCACCATAGTTCCATAGCTATAAAGTAAATGTCTACAGCTGGTAGGAAAAAGAAGCTGATGAGGCCATATCTGCTCAAAGTAAGGGCTCTCTATGGGAACAGCAGTTGAACTGCTGGAGATGATGACCACAGAAACTGCTTTCCCCTATAGAGTGCTGGAGGACCACTGTAGAGGTGGTCATTCCAGGTAGTCTTTAGACAAACAGGAGTCCAAAAATTGCCTGTTTTGAAAGATTGTGAGAGAGACGGGAAGAAAGGAGCATTGTTGTCACATGGTGCTGGGCCTGGCTCTGTCTCAAGATGGAGATGAAAGCATAGTTTGCTCCATGCTCCCTGGCACTTGGATGGAAAATCAAAAGGAACCGTATTAATTTCAGCTTCATTGAAAACACACAGTAGAAAAAACATCTCTAGTTGGCAAATGGAAAAGTTTTAAATTGATGATGGAAGAAACTTTCATTTCCAAGCTTCTGAGCGAGCTATTAAAATCAACAGAGTAAAGACAAAATACCTGGCACTGAAAATGAAAGGAACAGTTTTTTTGCATCTACTTAGTTAAAACTTGGCAAAACATATGTAAAGCAGTGGTTTCAGATTTCCGTGTTCAATAACTGTGCCAACTTTTGCTTTCAGGGTTAGCATGATAGATAGTTCATGCCACTTGAGAAGCATTTTTTCCTCTAACTTTTTTAATCTGAAGTCAGTTTAAGTAAAAAGCTAGATCTTGTATCAGCACTGACATGTGTTTCTTTATTTTGTACTGTAGAATGGATCAGGCTTTTCATATAAATACACTGGTTTGGAACAAATTTATCTCCATTTAATTGACATTGGAGTTACCGCAGTGAATCTAGTAATGGTATTTGCCCAGTATTTATGTAGTATTTTCACCTACACTTCTCAGTGGGCTTCCTCATGCGGATGAGAAATGCATTGATTTCACAGGCAAGGAAACCATGAACAGTAAGTTCTCTCCGCTTGCCTTTATCCCCCAGCCAAACATCATCATCTATGGCCTATACATTAGCAATCAATTTCACATGATAACCAGTATTTTCATCATCAGCAACATTTTCTCAGTTCTCTACAGCTCAAAATTAGCTTTTGCATTACTTTATGGAAAGGTTATGTATTGCAGAAAAAATATCTCAGAGAAAATTATAATTGTTATATGCAAGCACCACGCAACCTGGTTACATCACTGCTGGTATGTTTCCATAGGATGAATAAAACGTACCTATTAGGATACGTTCTCTTGTGAATTTTCTGTACTTTTAGAGCAAGTTCGGCAGCGTTACTTTAAAATTCTCAAGAAGATAACATTAAGAGCAGGTTATTTACTATTTATAACAGCCTTAGTGTATTGGTAAACAATTGTGGGGGTGTGTGTGTGCCTTTTGCACATTGCTGAATTTGTTTAAAAGACTGAGGAACCTGAAGAAGGCAAAGAATGTAAAGAATGTTTAAAGCATCATTCAGATTTGGTATAGCTAAACATATGCATCTGATGAGACCTAAGCCCTTCTTTAAAATTATATTTCATTTTCTGAATATTAAAGTTGAGGCACTGTTGCATTAAGGAATGCTAAGACTAGCTTCTTGTGAGGGTTTTTTTGAGAATGACTGGTTAGCAGCCAAATTCAACTTTTCTTCCATTATCTGCTCTGAAGAAGCAAGTATTTCTCCTGATAAGGGACGTAAGGTACTAGTTACTGCATCAAAAGGGCAAGAACACTGTTCTGACTGAATATGTGGACAGAAATAGTGAATGGTTTTTATGTAGATTTTTGGCCACCTGTAAATTCGTCTTTTGGATTCTGTTCCCTTTCTATAACTTGGGACTCCTCCACATAAGTAAACACATTATTTAAGTGGAATTTCTTTTATTATTTGCTGTGTATCCCTTTCTAATCAAAAATTAACCTTGAAGAAGCGGCTTAATAGCTAAAGTGAGATCTAGATGCCATTTGTTCAAGGGCCTGCTAATATCTAGTTTGCAGTGTCCAAATACGTATGAGTTATCTGACAATGTGGGTTTCCTGTGTGTTTTTGAAGGCCATGAAGTAGATAGTGCATTAACTGGGCAGAGCACTGCAGCTGCTTTTCTGCACTTCTCAGCCCTTCTGTTCAGCTGTGGATGAAGCTTCATCCTAGCACAGAAGCATAACTGACTTTAGAGTCCATGAATGAGGAGTGCTTATAAAGTCTTCTCCGGAAGTCTCCCAGCTGAATCTTCTACTGATGGGTGTTTTATCTGTGTGAATAAGCATAGAATCCCAGACTGGTTTGGGTTGGGAGGGACCTTAAAGCTCATCCAACTCCAGCCCCCTGCCACAGGCAGGGACACCTTCTGTTAGAACAGGTTGCTCCAAGCCCCATCCAACCTGGCCTTGCACACTGCCAGGAATGGGGCAGCCACAGCTTCCCTGGGCACCCTGTGCAGCGCCTCAGCACCCTCATAGTGAATAATCAAGTTGTTTATTTCAATGGTGAGCGGGAAATTTAAGTAGGTGGAAGAACACGGACACTCAAAGAGCAGCTAATTCACTTTTGCTCTGTGAAGGTGATAGATGCCAAGCACGGCTGAGCTAAGATTAGCACCTGAAGCAACAACATGTTTGGCTAATGAGCTATAGGGACAGGACAGAAATCTGATATTCAGCCTCCCTGGTATTACTGCAAGTTAAAAATGAGCTGTCAGTCAGTCCACAGCAGATGACCAGCAGCAGAGTCCAGAACTGCTGCTCACCTACTGCTTAACTTTGGTTTTCATCTCTTTGCAAGTGAAACTATCAAACTAGGAGAAGGGATCTAGGCAGATCACCTTGAACTGACCTGGAATTAGCTTTAAGCTTACAAAAAGGAAACAGTTCTAGATACTGTGGTGTATGTTGAAATACACTCAACTAAATACAGACATTCTTACCTATGCAGAGCAAATAAAAATAATGGAAGATTCTTAAAGACAGCAAAATAGAGCTACTGTGAGTCAGCAGCTGGCAAACATAATGAACCCTGATAGTGGTACCTACATCCAGGAATGGCTTGTGTGACAGATCACCAAATTAGAATTCACTTCCCAGCTCTTATACAATTTCTCATATGGAGGGACTTATGTTTCTCTCTGCATTGCTCCTTTATCTAAAGAAAGAACACCTCCATCTTCTGCTCGCATATTGAAGTTACAGGACCTAGCACAGCACTCCTCACCAACCCAGTGACCTATGCTCGAGGTTGCTCCTGTACCACAGCTATCAAGCAATATCTCGTGTCACTTAGAGAAAGTTTTTTAGTCCATTTTTATTCTTCAGTGACTGATGAAGAATGCCGTGTTCAATGTGGTACTGTGTGTGTGTCCCAGCTGGTGAGGAATGGTCCTGGGAGCTGCCCAGGGACTGAGAGCATTACAGCCCTTGCAGGATCAGGCCACGTGTTCTGTTTTGTTCTCTTCCCCACCTTTTTCATCCTGTTGCTTCCATTTTAAATTTTTCATAGCTTGGTAAACCCAGAAGTTTAAGGCTACATTGAGGATAATGGGGCCCATTAACAAGGTTGAAGTCTAAGTCATAGCTCCAGCAGAGTATTTTTGTGCCCATGGCAGGGGGGCTGGAACTAGATGATGTAAAGGTCTTTTCCAACCCAAACCATTCTGTATTTCTATAAATCTATTTTATAGCTGCCACTTTTCACCTCGTTCTCATACTTGCTGTTGTCGTTTTATTGATTGTAAAGGAAAGGACTAGGCTGTGTTTTTTCCCTCTCTACTTCTAATGTGCACACTCTTGTTTTCTGAATCGTTCCATGGCCTGCTAACTTCTCTAGCTGGATCTGCACACTGGGAACAGAATTTGCAGCTGCTTGAGTCTTGGAGTTCTTAATAAAAAAGGGTTGTCCCAGGTTTGCCAGCTTTCAGAATAGACTGGAAGTGGAAAATGATAGAAACTTGGTTATAACGACAGTCTGAGAGATGAAAGCAGCCAGTCATACGAAGTCATCTGGTGGGCATGGTACCCTCTGCTGCTTCCCTCAGCTGAGACTGGGGGAAAGTGACATTGTCCTTTGTCATTCTCAGGACACTTCCACAAGCTCAGCATCAAGGCCACCCTTTTAAACCAGAAACACTTTGATCCACTATTCAATTGTATTGTTTAAAAAAAAACCCGAAACCCATACATACACACCCTCCCCCCCTACATTTCACTTACAGTAACTTCACTTTTAGTTAAGGAAACATGACTCACTTCAAAGACACTTTGAAGAGGCTTCTGATAATTCCTGATCTTCAAAGAATCATTGCTGATGCTATACCTGGATAAATATTTCTTTGTCAGAAGAGCCATTTGCCACAAACAATTATAGAAGATGCAACTGCGGATCTTTTATCTTAAAGAATGCAAAATCACCCTTTGAAGCCACCAGGCAGTTCAACCAGTTCCTCTTGAGAAGACTTTGCCCCAAAGACTTGCATGGCCACCTTGCCGATAGAAATGGGGGGGGGCACCCGGTGAACTGGGAACCCATGGCTCTCCGCACTGCAGGATTCTGCCTCTTCCAAAGCTTCTGGGGCTGTATGTCATTGCACTGCTTTTTCTTACAAGCATTGCTACTTCAAGGCACGTCAAACAGTCTGCATAAATGCCATGGAAAGTATGGTTCCCATCAATATTAGAGCATTTGAAAGAGACAAGGGGAGGAAAAAAAATAAGCTGCAATTCTTGTTAAAGGTTGTATGTTTAGAGAGTGCCCAGGCTTTGTCTGATGTCCATTATGAGTCATGGTCATTGTTCTCTGAGTCAGCAGACTGTTGTTTTAAACTTGCTTTCTGTGACATTCATCTGTTGCCTGTCACATCCCTTTGCCTTATATCGGGCTCTGTTGGCATTCAGATAATATTTTTTTCTCTGCCAATTAGTTTCTCTCAAAGGACTCCTGCAGACTTTTTCCCCCAGAAATGGGAGGTTATCTTAAATTCTCATCCATTGTAACGTTCTGGGCTCAACAGGGCCCGGAAATTCAATCTGTAGGAATACTATGGCAGTCTATTTGATTTTCCAGTCCAACACTATTCTGTTCTCAGACAATCTGGGACCAGTCCTTCTCTCTGTAACTAGAAAACTACTTTTGTCTGGTATAAAGACTTGATATTAAGATCCTGGCCCCTGATCTCTGAGAAAGTCATGTTTTCACCAAAAAAAAACCCATAAGCTGGTAAAATTAGTTTACCAGATCTTGATAATCACTTGCTTGACACCCAGCATTTGGCATTCAAATGCTTACATTGCCCTCAGACTATGTTATGGTGGATTTTTAATTGCGTGTCTTTGCATGAGAGTCCCAAGACAACTCCTTGATTGATCCCCCATGTCTTGATGATACCCTGCCTCCAGTTAATGTTTCAGCCATCTGTACAGTATGAGGCCTAAGGTCCCATTTGAGCTGAGGAAGCAAATGGCTTATTAAAGTCTAATTTTTTCTGCTTGTTCTTGCCTTTGGGCATTTTAAATAGGTTAATGCAATTTTTACAATACACTCAGGGAACTTTACTCACAGAGTGTTGTCATAAACTAGAGGAAAATGGCCCCTAGATTATCTTAAAATGGAAAGTATTCCAAATATGCTTGCCCTGATGCTTAGTCAAGTTCTCTACCTAGAACAACTTTTTCTTCCTTTCATTTTTTTTTTATTTCCTTAAGATTTCAGTGGATTATTGTACGTTTTAAAGTTGATAAGGGAAAAAATGTCAGATTTATTCCATGCAGTGGATCATTTTTCAGGGAAGCTCCAGTATTCATCAAAATGTGGAGACACCACAGGCACCATATAAATTATGATGGTTTTCTTCTTAATACTTCCTTTTTATTGCTTATATTCTTTAAAGTAAATTTAGTGCTCATGAAAGATGTTGGATATGACAACAGTAGAAAGCAAAGCCCTGTGTTTGTCTGCAGAATTGGTACAGAGGAGTGTTGGCAATCCAGGTATCTCCCTATAACCCCACCTGTGTTCTGCAGCTGTAACCTTGAAGGATCACCTTTAGGAAGGAGAAGATGCTTGATCTCTTTACTTTTTCTATCCTTAGCCTCTCTGCTGAAAGTACAAATAAAGATGTCAATTGATGCCATCCAAAGCCTTAGTCTTTATGATCTTCCTAATAGGTATTGGTAGATCATCAGTTTATTACCTTGACTGTGTGACAGACTGCTTCCAGTGCTGGCTCTCTGTGAGTATCTGTGTGAGAATACATATTCTATGCATCTAATAAATCTTCTATCAGGTAGCAGACACTCAAAAGCACTATTAAAGTGCAGTGACTTTTGTTCCTTGTATTGACCTAGACTAGATTTGAACCACAGATTGAGAAGTAATATTCTCTGTATCCCATTATTAATCTCTTCAGCCACAAGTCCAACCATTCCTTCCCCCTCACCCCCAAAGATGATGCTTAATGCAACCCACATTTTTCTGTCAAAAAGAAAATGCAAGCATATGCAAAACCACATTGGGTATTTGGCTCACCTACCGCTCATTACCCAAGAGGGAGAAAGTGTAAAGACGGGCTTGCATTAGACTGTTGAGCTTGTGCATTCAATCCTTAGAAATCTGTTAGAAAGAAAAGAAAGGCATAAACCTCATTAGAAGAGAAACAACAGGGTGGAAAAGAAAAGCTGGCCATGTCAGTTCGAACGTGAGCCCAGATGCTTTAGTTAGTTACACTTTTCAGTTTAAGGCAATGCAAATGCATTCTCCATTACTGGGGAAGTGGAAAAAGGCATTAGGCCCTTGAAATGGCAAGCTCTTTGCTCAGTCAAACAGGAGAAGGTTTAATGTATGAGTTTTTCCTTTTTAGTCCATTGTACATTGTAGCAAGGCACTGAACAACATCTATGCAATTATGTAAATAAGAGGGTAGAGGATAAAGTGGCACAGTAGTTTCTAAGCTAAAATTGTTTCTTATTCCTCCTGCCATTTCTTCCTCTTTACACAGAAACAAACATGCACAAAAGAGTAATGAAATAAATCAGACATTATGTGAAGCTTATCCACAAGAGCAGATTCTAGATACAAATTGAATCCCTGAACATTAATCTGATATTCTGCCAAGCACTGTAGAGGTCTGAGTTTATATTGTGAAGGAGAGGTGAAAGAGTCCTATTTTTTCTCATTATATAAACATTTGCAATTTCTTTTGCATTTCTTCATTATATAAACATTTGTGGGTTTACTTCTGGTCCTTGCTTTTTGGAGAAATGTGATTAAACTTTAAAATATATATTTTTATGTAAAATACAGCCAGAGCCATTCCCACACTTAAGTGATAATGTTAGCCAGCAACAGCAGGCAAGTTGATACTACTCTCAGTTAATACAATCAGGATTAGGAATTGAAGACAAAGCCTTTTCAGTTTTGCCACTAAGAAAGACCCAGTCATGGATCTTTCCCCGTGTCCTGAATCAGACTACTTCTTTCGGCATGGTTGTGGCAGAGGTGAGTTTTTCCCATTGCACCACTTGAGAGAGGGGCATTTTAGTTTCATTTCAGATTCCTGTGTAAGTAACCAGCAGAGGAAAAGAAAATGCAAGAAAAATGTAAAAAACCACATTTTATGTAAATACTGTAATTGCACAGGCATCCCTCAGGAGGAGCCAGGAAGGTGTGTGTTACCTAGAGCGCAACTTTCTCCCCAAGTCCTTAAAGACGTCTGAGGTTTGTGACAGAAGCAGGTGACTGGGAAGATCAGAAAGTTTGTTTTCATTGCTTCTGGACAATCCATTTACACCACGTAACTCCATATTTCTTATTTTAATGTAAATGCTCCAATACTGTGGCTAAGTATAATGTGCTTAAAGTAGGATCATAAAACATGAGGTGATCCCTTGGGAAGTGTGTCTTGGCACTGCAGCAACCAAGAAATGATAGTTCAAATATAAGTTTGAAGAACCCTCATACTACTATATCTACATCTACATAGATTCTTGGATACCTGGTAGATATTCAACATGTATTTTTCTTGAGGCAAGTTGAGATAGCACACAGCTTTTGTGGATTTTCCTCACAGTGTTCCATAGCTTGCATGCATTTTTGGTTAATTATCTCTCTTTTAAGGTGATGTACTTTATGTTGTCTTCTTTAACCACAGAAAGAACTTTCTGCAACTTTTTTACAAGCCTTTTTAATTCTCGAATGCAATTCTGAAAGCAAGTAGGTACTTCTCACTTAAATATGTCAAAGTTTCACCCAGCTGTTATCCAGTAAGTCATAAAAAGATTCCTGTAAGGGAGGCAGTGCATGTTATCTTTTATACATGCAGACATTGCGCTGTTGTACCACCTGAAATTCCATCAGGCTCCAAGCTCTGCAGAAAGTGACAAATGCTAGACAGGTATACGATTTATAATGGATGAGCTATGCAAGCAAGCTCTGGGAGTTGGATTGGATTTGATTGCAAACAATAATATGACACAACCCCTGCTGTGGCTAGTACACACATTGTGAGAGGCAGTGCAATCAGGCAGCAGGAACACCGGACCGCAGGCATGATCCCGAGCCCTAAATCCACCTTTGCAGTACACCTACTGTGTGGCTTTGGGAAAGCCTTGTCTGATCTAACAGCCCATCTACCAATTTCCTATCTGTTTGTTTAGCAACAGCATGTTAAACAGTCATACCTCACTAAGCCTCTTCAATGCAATTTATAGCTCAGCTTGATAGTGGGCTCCGGAGAGACTTTTTAAAGGAATTATGTGAAAAGACAAGTTATTTAAATAATTTTGTGCAGTTGCTGGCAATGAACTTGGAAACTTTTCCATTAAGTAACTTTCCTCCAGCAACAATTTTTTTCCCTGAGGGACAGCCTTCCACCCCAGCAAGGATGTGTACGTTTCCAGTACAAAAGTGAATGGTTCATACCGTTATTCCTGCATCAGCCAACATTCAAGTATTAAGCAGTAATGAACACAAAGCTTCCTACTCCTAGATGGGGCATGAAAAAATCCCCATATCAAGCTCTTACGTGAGAGTGCTAGACTTAGCCGCAGAATTTACAAGCTTGGTGTTTTCCAGGTCAGCTTCAGACCCTCTTCATTCACCAGACAACTCAGCTTGCCTGTGTGATTGCATGTGCTCACGTTGTCAGTGCACAGAAGTATGTTGGAGGTGGCCGTTCAAAATTAGCAGGTGACTGGGACCTGAACCTGTAAAATTTTAGGTTAAAGATAAAAAGCTCTTGAGGTTTTTATCTCAAAAAAAATTTTGTCTAAAAAAAATCTTTTCTTTCCCTCTTGTCCTGGTTTCAGCTGGAGTAGAGTTATTTTTCTTCCTAGTAGCTGGTGCGGTGCTGTGTTTTGGCTTCAGTTTGAGAACAGTGCTGATAACGCACAGCTGGTTTTAGCTGTTGCTCAGTACTGCTTACCCCAGTCAAGGACTTTCCAGTCTCTCATGCTCTGCCAGTGAGGAGGAGCACAAGAAGGCAGGAGGGAGCAGAGCCGGGATACCTGACCCAAACTGCCCAAAGGGATAATCCCTACCAGAGCATGTCATGCCCAGCGTAGAAACTGGGGGGAGTCACCTGGAGGAACTGATCTCTGCTCAGGTCAGGCTGGGTATCAGTCAGCAGATGGTGAGCAATTGCGTTGTGCATCACTTATGTTTCCTGAAATTTCATTTCTCCTTGTTTGTTGTTCACTATTACTAATGTTGTTACTGCTGTTATTATTATTTCTATTATTGCTATATTTTATTTTAGTTATTTAAACTGTTCTTATCTCAACCAGTGGGGTTTACATTCTTCCAATTTTCCTCCCCACCCCAGCCAGTGGGGAGTGAGTGGCTAGGTGGTGCTTAGTTGCCTGGATTCTGTCCCTTGGTTGATATATTGGCAGAAGAAAGAACTCTCAAATCAAAATGCCTGTTCAGCAAAGTACTGTTCTTGTGGAAAGTCAAAGCTTAATGAAGATTTAATTTTTAAGAATGTAATTCAGCAGCTGATCAAAAGCACAACTTGTTAATGGAACTGAGGCCTGTGCCATGAGGGTAACTCTTCTAGCAAGTAAATCCCAACAAGTGCAACAATTGAATCTTTCTTAAGTAGTTTCAGACATCTAGTGAAGCCACATTTCAGAAAGATTGGATTTTTGTGCAGTGGTTAACAAACAGATCAGTACTGCTTCTGTCTCTTCTTTTGCCTCGAATTTTGCAGGGCTTATTATATCACTGGCAACATTGCAACAAAAGCATCCTCAAAGAAACCCATATGCTCTGTAGGGAACACTAATACTAATAATTATTAAATATCAGCCTTCTGATTGCTCGGAGCTACATGCACACACACAGAACAAGAAATCTTTTTGCAATATAATGTAATCACCCTGTCATTTGTTTTAGTTTGTCATTGCTATTCATTTTACACTATGGGCTTCTTTACCATTCTCCTTGTGTCTTGTAGGTTAGCATTTTAAGAAGTCTAGGCAGTGATGCTTTATCTTAAATATTCTGTCAACAGATACTTTTTGCATCCCATAAGTTTAAACATAAGATCATTGACAAAAATTTAGCACTGACCCAATTTCACTCTTTTATGTTAGCAGACTCACATGAGCACTCCATCCTATGTTACCTCATGTTATCTCAGATAGATACTTTAAGTGTTCTGTTAATTACTGGCCATATTTTCCCTATTCTAGCTGAAAGATGTACTTCAAGGAGACAAGCATGTTCTGTGCTCCAAAAATGTTTCAGTAGATGGCTTCCCTTACACCTCAAATGTTTTTGCCTGGCCTTTACTACATGACCCACTGCCTTGCATACAAATATATGGCATTCTGGCAAAACCGTTCTTCCAAGCCTTGGCCTTTAAGAGGGCCGTGTAGGAGAAAAAGGAGTTGAGGACCATTACAGTAGGAAAAAAAGCCACCACTGTATCTAGTCTACAACAGAGAAAGGTTTGTCTCATACTGTCCACTTGTGAACATAGGATATAAAAAGACCTCTTGTTCCTGTCTGTGAGCTGTGTGGATTACAAGTTATGCTTCTCGGCAGCAGTAAGGGCTTGTTGTGTTTGAAGGCGTGGTTCTGGTTATCCATGGTTTGTCCAAACTGCTAAACTAGCACAAGTGAGGAAATGGCCTGCACAAGATAAAGAGCTGGTCTAGGTCTGGTTTTCCCTCATGGGAATGTGAAGGGTCTTTCCACCTCTGTTGTCCTGGGTTCTGCAGTAGCAGCCATTTTTTCTCCTTCTTAGTAGCTGGTGCAGTGCTGTGGTTTTGACTTTTGGCTGGGAACAGTGCTGATAACACCGACGTTTTCAGCTGCTGCTCAGTAATGTTTTCTCTGACCAAGGACTTTCTGAGTCTCATGCTCTGCCAGAGAGGAGAGGAAGCCGGGAGGAAGCAGAGACAGGACACCTGACCCAAACTGACCAAAGAGGTATTCCATACCACAGCACGTCATGCCCACTATATAAACTGAGGGCAGTTACCCAGAAAGGTTCAGATCACTCCTCGGGTCAGGCTGGGTATCAGTCAGCAGGTGGTGAGCGGTTGTATTCTTTTCCCTTGTTATTTCCCTTATTATTGTTATTGGTGGTAGCAGCAGTGGTTTGTGTTATACCTTAGTTACTTGACTGCTCTTATCTCAACACATGTGAGTTACATTCTTTCGATTCTTCTCCCCATCTCTCCAGGAGTGGGAGGCTGAATTGGGGAGAGTGAGTGAGCGGCTGCGTGGTTTCTGGGTTGTTGGCTGGGCTTAAACCATGACATCTGTGTACATACCTACAGATAGAACTGGTGAATATTATTCCTTGCCATCTGAGCTGCTTCCTGCTATGGTTAATATTTGTCTACAGAGTTGCTTTTCTGTACACAAATGGGTTTGTACAGAAAACTTTTGTATACAAACCTTCTCCATTCTTAGTTCTCATATTCCTTAGATTATATTGGCATTTTCCTTTGACTGGCATATTTAGGTATAAGTCCTGATTGTGGGATTGATGGGAGTGTACCCTTATTTCTCCAGGCTGGTTTCTTTTGCATGGGATACCATGTGTGGTTTTAATCTGATGGTCACTGTTTTGTGTTGAAACACAAAACTTCTACAGTAACTTTACTGATGGAATATACTGGTGTTACTAGTCCTCCTTTCCTGCATTATTCAGATCCTTTGCTGAAGTCACATACACATGAATATAATTCTGATAAAGGCATATCTGTTGTGTGATTCCTGCCTCTGGTGAGAGAAAATTTAGAGCAGTTGTGAGTATAAGAAGGGATGACCAACAGCTCTTCCTACCAAGTCTTTTGCTTTTCCTTCACACAGCCTTTTCTGGCGTATCCAGTCTGCCTCACCTTTCTCCATTTTCTTTTCTTTTGCTTATTCCACTTTATGGCTCATGGATTTCATAAGTTGTACCAAGACCTCAAGTTCATCCCCAGGGCATAGACAACTAGAAAGCTAAAATAGGGCAGTTGGCATGCAAAGAAAGTGGAGATGGCTTGGCTTTATCTGCCAATCCACAAATAACTTGGCTAGCAGAGGGTCTGGCCGTGAAATCTGAATGGCATTTTAAAAATAATAAGTTTGGTTCATTCCCAGGTTAATTTGGTTTCTGCTGATAGAAATTAGAACACAGAGTAGTGTTGGCAAAGCAGTATACAGAGTGCAGAATAGTGCAATGACCCTGTAAGCTGTTCCTTTTGGGATCTTACAGCCATCTATCACAGCCCCCAAGATGTTGATTAAAGTGGGTAAGGCTGGAGACCCATGTGACCTATTCAGGGCATTACCCCAGAAAGCATCAGGTTCCTGTGATGTTCTGGTTGCTGCTTAAAGCTCTTCTTCCTTACTGACATACCTGTGGCACACTTCTTGCCTTCCTGAACTTAGTGAATGTCCTGGTCAATTTGAAAGTGTCTCTGGGAAATAAAGTTTCCTGCACTGTGCCCAGCAGGTTGATGTGAGCTACCAATTTCCAGCCCTCAGCTTTGGAGCACATGCTAGCAAAACACAGCAGATCTTTACTACCAGATGTAAGTGAGCAGTTCAAGTGCAGGGAATACCTGCCCTATTTCACAAGAGTACTTCATAGCTTTTAGATGTGTATGATACAGAACAGTTTTAATTTCAGACACACACAATTTTATTTGGTATTTTTGTTACTTATGCATTGCACAGGGAATTTCGTAGCTGAATGTTTATTTCCTGACACCTGCAGTATAAAGGCGTGACAAAGCTCTTTTCAGAGCATCCTTTATTTTACAACTCTGTTTTCTCCTCCTTTATTTAACAGCACACAGTTCATGTTACGAGTTCTTGCCATGCTCTGTGCAGTGACATCCTGTTTGTCTCTTCTCTAGGCACACAAAATTCTCATTGGCTTCTCTGGTAAGCTGTCTGAGCACAGGCTGCTGGTCGGCTCTGGCACCCGTCCTGTGGGCAGAGCTGTAGCTTTTCCAAGGTTTGCCTTCCTTGCGTCCAGTGAAGTCCTACTCTTACCACAGAACTGCACTGGCAGAATCACAGGCTGTTATTGATAGGAATGTTTCCCACAGCAGCCTGAAGTCTGAGGCCCGCTGACCTCAGTGGGCAGTGTGGCCCACAATGTAACAGAACCAGAATTTCATCCAGCGTTATCTTTAACACAGTATTACTGAAACCTACATAACTCTCTTTCCTTTCTTCAATTCACAGCTACCTCATCCCTGAACTCCCAGCTTCAACAGCTTCAGCATCTACAGCAGCTCCAGCATCAACAGCAGCAGCAGCAAAGTCAGCAGCAGCAGCAAGGTCAGCAGGCACAGACTCCACAGCCACCCCAGCAGACGCAGCAGCCACAGACACAGCCGTCAGCACCACCGCAGCAAAACCAAACGCAGTCCCAGAGCCAGAGCCAGCCGTCTCTGGCCTCACAGTCCTCCAGCTCCCCTCAGAAACCCAGCCAGTCACCAGGGCATGGCCTTCCATCTCCTCTTACTTCACCAAATCCATTGCAGGTAGGATGCTGCATACAAATCTCTAACAGACAATGCATACTCTCCCTCCATGGCAAGGGGAAGTCAAGTGAAGGTTATACTTTCCAACCATACAGACTGAGAAAGTCCACCTCGTATTAATTAATCCTTATAGATATGCAGAGTAGAGCAGCTAAAAGACCTGCTAAACCAGAAGAGCATAACTAATTATGGTCCTAGTCTGCTGCTTTCTGAAGAGTAAACATCTTTTGCTGTTAAAGTCCATATCATAAGCCCCACAGAAAACAATCTGATTTTTGCTAGAGTGTGACCTTCTCAAATGGTATTTGCTCAGCAGTCACCCTTTATGGTAACTTACAGAGACAGCAAAGTTAGCTGCTCATTGGTAGATAATCCTGACTTTTCCTAAAAAAACACAGATCTTCTGCTGGTGGTTGTGTGCAAGGGATGGATGGATTACCCTTCCTCTTGAAATCACAATCCAAATGTTTATCCTGCTAAGAATCAAATGCTTTTGTGAAGAGTCTCAATATAGACTCCAAAGCTATGAATGCAGTTAGTGCCTTTTCTCCATGCTCACTTCAGTGATACGGATGACTGTTAATAGACCTACAGCTGTGGCACCCACCGTTACGCTGTGCTCTGCCTGTTTTAGAATTCCTGGACAGAAAGAGGAGAGCTCTAATCCAGTGGTCTTAATTTCTAATACTTTGGTGTTCAACTGCACTTAGAAACCAGCAAAGTCTCTATTCACTTTATTCTCTAAATTTTAAGACTGACTTACAGGGTTTTATCCATACTAATCGTTTGGCACCATTTCCTGCAGAAATTAAACTGCATTAGCTTGATAATTAAAAAATCCTTTTTCAGACAATTATGGGAGTAGATTTACAAGCTGCATTTGCCATGTGGTCAGTCAAACTTGCATTAATTTGAGCTTCAACTAAATTGCGTCAAATCTGATTTTTTAGTGTTTTAAATAATAGACTTTGAGGTCCACAAGAGATGTGTCCTTGGTTTCTGAGCTTTTTCTTATAGTAGAGCATAATGTTTCTAGAGCTTCTTCTGTGCATTGTCTTAAAGGCTACTTGGGTACCACTTAATGCCCAGTCTGTCATGCTGGTGAGTGCTTTGGAACTCTTTAGGATGCAGATTATTGACATATAGAGACAGGAATATTCCAAGAGGAGCTTCTGCTATATGCTATATTTTATTGTCTTGGTGTAGCTGTGATATATGCATGCTAACTGTATACACTATGTGTTGCTGAAACTGCCTGCTGTATATTATGCTTCAAAAAGCATTCAGTTTTCCAAACAAAGCAAATGCACACATAAATTAGAATTAGAGTAGGGAGAAAGAGGGATTAAGTCAGTCCACATACATCAGGAGGGTTGTGCTAACACTGAATCTGAAGCCTTAGCTCTCATGTGCCCTCTGACCCTAATGTAAATCTCAACTGAACCTGAGTACTTCCAGTCTCATCTGTGACCTACAGGTACAGGCCAGTAGAAGCACTTTCTACTGTTAGCTTTCCAGGGTCACACATCACTTGCAAAAGTACAATAAAAGTAAGTAAAAACCAGTATTTTCTTGCATAGGAGGTGCCAGTGTCAGTTTTCATGTCAGTTTTCACCTTGGCACCTTTCTCTTCAGCGCGCTTGTCCTACAGCTTCCCTTCTGAGGGAGGTCTGGATGTGGTAGACTCAACAGAAATGGAAGGAGGGAACCAAGTACTCTGAGGTGGTTTTAGTTCAGACACTATTTCCGTGTCAGAAAAGGGGAAGAACATCGTCAGTCATACTGAAGAGGGCTTTAAACTAAAGTTGCTAGGGGAATGGGATTCTCAATCCATCCCACTCCTACCGGTTTGTTGCTAGTGCCAGAAATAGATGCTCAGAGCCTGAGGAGGGATCGCAGGTCAGCAGGAGACCATCTCCTTAGACATCAGAACAAAGTTCTTCCCTGTGAGGCTTGTGAAACACTGGCACAGGGTGCCCAGAGAAGCTGTGGCTGCCCCATCCCTGGCAGTGTTCAAGGCCAGGTTGGACACAGGGGCTTGGAGCAACTGCTCCAGTGGAAGGTGTCCCTGCGCATGGCAGGAGTTGGAGCTGGATGAGCTTTAAGGTCCCTTCCAACCCAAACCAGTCTGGGGTTCTATGAAACCTCTTAGGAACTGGGGTTACATTTAATGAAAGACAGAAGCATGAGAGGTCTGGCATTTCCCTTGGGCTGAGTTCAGCAGTACTACTGAGTCAGCTGCGTGACTGGGACACTTTGAGTGCAACTGTGAGGGAATTAGAAGTCATTAGCTGTCAGCTCCGGCTCTGCATTAAAAAGTCACTAAGAAATTGGGGGATAAGTATTTTTAACTTTCTTTCCTCTCTGATCCTCACTATTTAAATAGCCATGAAGCCCCAAAGTTTGTTGACAGATACAAACGCACTTTGTGCTGACATCCGGAAGAGAAGACACAATTTAGCGTAGTACTTCAGGCCTCACCTTAGCAGTGCGTGTAGGGCCATTAGGTTGGCCTCCTAGCCTTTTCTGCAGTATTTCTACAGCAAGTAGAATAGTTCTCAAGCTTCCCGAAGAAATACTTAAGAACTTGAAACATGCTCTGTCATATTGCAGAGAATGGTGAAATTCTTTATATGCAAACCAGTGAGACTCAAGTATTTCCAAAGGAACTGCTGTTGCACTTTGTATATGGTTGAAGGATGTGTTCAGACTAAAGCAGAGCAGTGGTAAGATCCCCTCTGTGAAATTTGTCTTTCCACTGTAAATCCTGCAGAGGAAAGGTGCTTTACCCCCATATGTCTGGTTTTAAGATTGGATCTGAAATTGGTTTTTTTTCTACACAAAAATATAAAACCAAAACACTAAAAAAAGGAGGGAGCACGCATTTGGCAGCAGGTCATAGAGCCAGTTCATAATAGCTGCTTTAAATGTGGAGTTTTTAAATGTCTAATGCTTTGACTTAAAAATCGACCTAGAACAAAATTCAGCAATATTCTGGCCTCTAAGGTAATGTGCTTTATGAACTAGAATGAAATGGGTTTTGTTTGAAGAATATTAAGGGAATAAAGATCAACTAAGTTAAAGTTTGACAGCTTAAATTTCATTTCTGAATTCTTGATTTTTTCATGTGGGCTTTATCCTCTTACATTATTCAGGATCTGTCTGAAAGATATTAGTTTAGAACAATGCAACCTCAAAAAATTGTCATGGAAAGTCAGTAATTCAGGAGGATGATTGTGTTTGTTTCAAGAAACTCTGAAGGATAACAGCAATTACATCTGAAAATGTACAGATGCTGTCATGTCCTTCAGAAGACAAATTAAATGAAAGCGACTTGCTTAGGTCTACCTGGGTGAGGTACTTGTGCTGGCTGATCAGGAATTAATAATACCTGTGCAGCATACACCAGCTAGAAGTCTCAGAACGACTCCTGACAGATTGTTCTGCGATACTCTGCTCTAATTTTATCACTCTGCTTTACTCAGTTCAGTGGGCTGGATTGTAGCTACAAAACTATTATGTTTAGGAAGTCTTTTAATGATTGTGGAGAAAGATGAAAAGCCTTACTTCAGGTTCCAGGGCCTGGATTCTGTGCTGACATTAGTAATGATGCTTCAGATTTACACTGGTAAAAGCAAACCTCTGCAGAACCATGGTCATTTCTGACCTGCAAAAGGTGACAAGCCAGGGGAGAATTTTCCAGAGCAGAGCTGTATTCCAGGAGGTGGTGGATGAGGTTGATGATGATATTTAATCCCTTCATTTTAGAATGGTGATATTCCTTATTCAGATAATCGTAGTCTGTTTTTTACTTTCAATTGATTGAGACAAAGGAATACAGAGGTGAAAGGCATGTTATAAACTGGGCACTTTAAACCCTTTACTCCTGGGAAAATCCACTTCTCCTGTAAATGTTTAATGTTATTACATGGCAAACTATATGGGTTCTTGAATGGTCAGCATGTTGCAACTTCAAAGCATGGTTACCACCACTTACAGAGTTTCCATCCAATTAAATTTCTGGAGCTATAATATCATGATTATATGCTATATAAAATTAGATGAGCCAAGTACTTAGTAGCCAATTATTCCGCTTGACTACCAGAATAAGGGACTTTTTATCAGCAACATATATTTAACTGGCTCCAAATAGAGGTTAGCTTCTGGTGCTGGCACTCACTGTATTTTTCAGCAGTATGGATAAGAAGAATGTACCCACAGCCAGATCTATAAAGGGAGAGCTACACTATAGGTATAGAAGAATTCCCAATGACTTCTGCTGTTCTGTTCATGTGAGAATAGACAAACAGGAAATCCCCCAGGGATTGCCCCACTGTAAAATTATTCTGGCTGTTTTCAGAACTCTTTCCTAAAGCACCTTTTTGTCACAGAAGCCTGCCTACAGTAACTGCAGCTGGCGGAAGATGATGAAGAGGAAAAAATAATAATAAAAGGAGGGAAGAAGGGAAGTGAGGAAATGACAACAGCAGAAAAATCTTCCAAGTAATAGCAAACTCCAGGATAGCAAAACCAGAACCTCCTTCAGATTAATTTTTCATACTAATCTTAAATAATGTATTTGGAACCTCAACACGTTTATAACAAAGGAGAAAAGCAGAAAGGCTGAAACACTCAGCTGTAAATGAGGGAGAATGTGTACACAGATGCCTGAGGCTCCAACAGGCACAAAGTCACAAAACCAAAACCACCTTTTCCCTTCCCCCCCCCAC
>JAOEHY010035608.1:0-10477 GCA_025447955.1 Psilopsiagon aurifrons
CCTTCTCTTCTCCAGGCTGAACAGCCACAACTTTCTCATCCTATCTTCATACGGGAGGTGCTCCAGTCCCATGATCACCCTCGTGGCCGTCCTTGGGGCTTGTTCCAACAGTTACATGTCCTTTTTATGTTGAGGACACCAGAACTGCACACAATGCTCCAAGTGAGGTCTCACGAGAATAAGTATGTGTTTGGTAGAAATAGTGCCTGGCTTGAGGTATGGGTTCCCCATTCTGATTATTATGTCAGAGTGACAAGTAGTAGTACTACAGTGTGCATTTCCTAAAACTCAAGTCTGGGACCTGAGAGCATACTCAGTAAGTTGGGATAAACTCAAAAGAATGGGACAGGAACAGGACAAAAGTGTGTATCTTCTGTGAAATGGGGAAGAACAGTGGAAATAACAGGATGAATCCTTCAAGGGAAGAGTTTCTGGTAATAAGCACTCTATTAAAGGGGTTAGCTTATATTATAATCACAAATATTTGCACTTAAGATTCTGGAAAATATCGATGCTCGATACAAATTAAAGGACAAGGAATAGACTATAAAATGGTAACTATCAGTCATCAGATCATCTAAAAAATGGAGAGAAATACCCCATGTGTGGCCAGATCAATGCAAAAAGACCACCCATGTGACTTTAATGACCAAAGTCACCACAGCCGTTAATCTGAGCTATTGCTGGATTTGTCATAAATTCCCTGAACATAGTAACAAACAAAATTTAGCCATGATAGGAGTACCTCTACCATCGTATAATAATGATCCAAATTGGCAGACATTATGGAAAAAACAGAGCAATTTCTCTTTAAACAGAGATTAGAGGACAGGGAATAGCATTTTAGTGGACATACTATACTCACGGAGTCAGTACAATGTTTAAAAAGTCAAGTGGGGAAATATTCAGTGGAGGAATATTACCAATGCGATAAGAATTTCACCTTGAATGGACCATATAAAAACTGAATATATTCTAGTTTTTAATGGCACGTCCCTGAGAAAGGACTATATTGGTTTTGTGATGGAAAAAAGCACTAAAACAATTTCCCTCCTTTTGGAAAGGGGCATGTACATTAGGATATGTAATACCTGAGGTAAAAATTACTAAACAATCATATGACAAAACTCTTGGGGAAGTCATATTTAGAATATAAATCCCCTTGTGACCTGAAATAAGGATTCCATTCCTTTGTCCGATGGGTCATTCCAAATCTGGAATTAAGTGAATTAGAGAAAGCCATCATAAACATATCAAGAGTTATAGAAGAAATGGGTAATGCTACAACTAATATCATCCGGACATTACAGGGAGAGGTAAACCAACTTATGTTAATCAACTGTTAATCACTGCTACCTGTGACCTTTTTGTTGTGTTGGGGGTTTTTATTTTTTTAATTATTCTCTGCACTGCAGGTAGTGTTGCCAGTGACTTATATTTTCTTGTGGGTTTCATATTACATTAGCGTTACATTTACTGCAATACAAAATTAATGTAGCCTGTATCAAGTCAGATTTTTTCAGACACTCAATGCTTTTTTAAATATCAGGTATCTTTCAATATAGTTGTTAAATGAAAGCATAACACTACTATTTTCCTGCTTGTTCTTACTTTTAACATGCCTTTGTGATGTTCCAGGTCCCTTTTAAAGTATTACCAAGCTGGGGAAAGAAGCAATGTAATCTTCAGGACTTTTGAACTGTACGTAGTAGCATTTCTAAAGTATCTAAGGCAGATTATAAATTTTCTCATATTAAGGATTCCAGTTATCTTCAAGCTGTCACAAGATTTACAGGATGAATGACTGTTAATTTGCTTGTGAAATTTCTAATAAATTATTTCTTTTCTCTTGATTTTGCCTTTTTCTCTTCAGTTTGACTTTTGTTGTGGGATTAGGGAGTGGAAAGCAGGAGGAAGACACTTTTTACCTTTTTTTATAACAGGTGACAAGACAGTTGTAACTGTGTAACATGTTCTAGATGGTTTAGAGTGTATATTGATATGCACCTCCTTGAGTATGATGCTTAGCTGTTAGTGTTTTGGGGTAAAAAGATAAGAAAATCTAAGGATAATCTCATTTACTGTGATGGATTTTTTTGGTGTATTTCTTGTCTTGGAGACTAAGCAGGAGGAGCAGTGCACTGGCATGAATTTGTGCTGTGAAATTGGATGTTTTTTTCATCAGTAATTAACTTTTTGTTCATCCACATATTGAAAAATATCAGTAGTGAAGCTAAAGTCATTAAACCCGAAGTAGCAGTTCAAAACATGCTGGATCTGCAGGAGTTTGTTTAGGGGATTTCCTCATCATATCTCTGTGGTACATTGCTTGTCTGCACACTTCCTTCTGCACTGACTCAGGCAAGTTTGGTAAAATGCAAGTTGTGACAGGATAAAGTTCAAATTACCAGTGATAGGGGCTCTGCAAAAACAAGCTTGAAGTGATGCACTGCCAGGCTCTGATCACTAATAACAGCTGGCGTAAGTTACTAGGCATGTATAAGATCAGTTTAGGATCAATAGGTGTCCCTTTGGGGAGAAGACAGATTCAGCCTGTGACTGATCCCAGAAGATGGAGTCTTCTGATTCAAAAAAAATCTCCAGGAACTTGCCGACAAGTTGACAAGCAGGTATTCTTTATTGTGGCACCTGGAGACATGAGGGATAGCTCCTCCTAGTGTGTCTTGTCTGAGCATCAACCAGGCTGTGATTATATTGTCCTTAAACACACATATTCATCGGTTTACATACATATTCGTGGAGTTACTTATACATTACATCATGCATCTAGAGCGTTCCTCCTGCATGCACACTAAAATGTGGTAGTGGGCTTTGGGACACCCGATGGTTATTTCTTCATCATCTTCATCACTTTGTTTTAGGATCATTGTCATGTCAGTAACCACCAGGCCAGTTCTGGCCAGTTCTGGCCAGTTCTTGCACAATGCTTATCTTAGCCACTTCTTTATTATGTTAGCTGCTAACAAAGCCTGAAGTCCTTAAAGTTACCTATTTACAATCCCATTCTTCAATCAGCCCCATTCTTCAATCCTCCCTTTTCTTGTCCTATTGCAAATTCTTTTGCAACTGGGTTATTTCATTCTTATTTGATGTTTCCTGAAGTGTTTCCCTGTTTCTACTTGATGCTTAATTTTGTTTCTTCATCATGGATTGCTTGCAACACCAGAAAAAACATTGTACCGTGCCACAAGTGATTAAGATTACAACAATTAACATCAGTATACCTACAAACAATTGCCTTAACCGGGAAAGATTAGGTAACCAGGAAGTTGATTTTTTCTAAATCTCAAAACCCCAAGAAATGTCATCTTTGGCCATCTCATGAAGCATTCTAACTCCTCACTTCCAAATTTCTTCTAATTTGTTTTGATTCTTCCACTTTGATCTGTGTAAGAGCAACAGCTGTCCTTGATTACAGAGCAAACTCCCCCTTGTGATGTGAATAACATATCTAAGACAATTCAGTTTTTGCAATACTACATAGGATAAACTGGTTGTTTCTCTTTGTTCTGCTTGAATTGCATCTATATGCTAGCTTTGGTTGTGGTTTTTTTTTGGGGGGGGGTGTTTTGTTTTGTTTTGTTTTTTAACTGTGCCGATGATGAAACCTCCTTTAGAGGTTAGGTGGTTCCAACCCTGCTTGAGAGGGTCATTTGGACTAGATCATCTCTCGTGCCAACCACAGGCTGTTTGGCCTGCATTTCTCACCTGGATGGCCCTCTTATAACAGGGGAGGCCATCCGTCACATCAAGGTCTGGCATGGCATGTGTCCCTACCAGTCAACACCTGCTGGGTTGCAGCCAGCAGCGGAGCTAAAGGTTCTTCTTGTGGCAAATGCCAGTATGGTAGGAGGCTTTTCGCCAACCTCAGTCCTTACACCTCGTTGTCAATGCAGAGCTTCACCTGCCTCATCCAGTTACAGGTCCCTGCTGTGACAAAGCACACACACATTTACTTTAGCAGTGTAACTACTACAGGGTGCAGCAGCATGTTGAAGATACTGGTGGCAGTGGGGGACCAGCCAAAGAAAATTTCCCACCAGTGGGGTTCTCCCACCCTCTTAATTTGTTCCATTACCTGCTTTATAACACTACCATTGTATTAGAGTATTTCTAGCATCTGATTTATCATTTTCTAACAGCTGCTGTAAATTTGCATGCTCTAACATCTCTTTTACAAGTGACAAATCCGTGTGATACGAAGTGTAGTATCTTATTAGCAACTGGCTAGTAAATACAGGTGGTTTATACTCAAAATCACAGTCTCTAATAATAGCTATATTGCAAGTACACATATTGAAGTCGTTACTTTTCAGTTGCTTCCAGGTGATGTTTTACAAATCATTTGTTTTTCTCTGTCTCATTCTGCTCAAGGTCTTCAAGGTCAGCTCCTGCAGCTAGGGCATTTTGTTTTCATGGTTATCCCTCCATGTCTTTCGACATTGACAGCTAAGAGGGACCCAATGTCAAACTGAATTACTTTTATTTATTTTCTAGGACTGCAGCTGCTTCCAGTTTATTCCTTAAATGCATCTCCCTACTTGATACAAGACAGAAGAGAACATGTTTGCCATTGTAAATTCTTCTGTTTTCTTAAATAGGTTACATTGCTACCGTTCCTAAGATAGGACAGACACTTGGGTGCAAGTCCCTGAGTCTCCAGCCTACGAGTTGGGTTCTGGTATGAGATATTTTTATGTTATATGCAGACAAATATTAAGTCTAGTTGTCATTTTTACTGTTCTGAAAGAGATGAAACGTTAATCTGATAATGACGAACATTAAAGTAGAAAATACTAGTTAATCCACTGTGGTCTTCAAAGATGAGGAACACATTTTTAGTCCGTATCTGGATAGAGCCACTTTCCAAATCTTTGTGACTAGAGATGTTGCACATAAAAAGGTCTCTATAAAAGAGAAAATGTGTACTACATCCTAACACCCATGTTGAGTTACAAGTACAGAACCAAGCTATTAAAATACATAAAAGGCCAACTAAATATTCCATGCAGGGGAGTAGGATAACAGCAAGGCGGTATTATACTAAAAGGCTAAAATAAGTGAGCTAAGTTTATATATGTGTGGAGATTTCCTTTCTCAAATCTCGAGAACAAATGCATTCCAGAATGTAATTTATCTTGGATCAACATGTTGACTTGTGATGTAAAGCTTTAAGATATTAGCTTATTTTACCATCTAACAGCTTCTTGCTAGCAAGTCTGTCGTAGGGCTGAGAGGCTGCAGCTTTCAGCAGCGGGCTGCCACAGTACCTCCGCTCCCCTCCGCATCGCTCTGCCTCAGCGGAAGGGGCTGAGCATCCATCGCTGCTGCCACAGCGGCCCTAGACTGGTGGGGGCAGGAGGGTGTGATGCTGCTGCTGAAGCCTGCTCAAAAGGACATAGGCCAGCCCTGACACATACATATCGAGTTCTGCTGCTTTCTTTCTGGGTGTGTTCTCTCACGTGTTCTTCGGATCACAGTCAGTTGTGCTCCCTTTTCTTCCATTGGGGAGTATGTGCCTCTTACTTTTTTTCTTCCAAATTTCACAAGCAGTTTGAAGCTTGAGCTTACGGAGTGTGCTGTATATTTCACCATCTCCGTTCTCTTATCATGGCTTGTACTGAAATCAGAAAACCTATTTCAAAGAAATGAAAAGCTACACTGAGATTTCAAGCACTAGGCCTTGGGTCACTAGGATGGTTGTGTCAAAATACATTATTACTGCTTTGTGTAGTTTACTGTTCTGTGTACTTAACTGCTGTAAGTAAAAATTGCTAATCTGATAAATGGCTTCTTTCACCAGGGAAGACTAAACTTTCTTATCTCGTTTTCTGTTAATGTGTGTTCTTGTTATAGACTCAACCAGCACCGACATTAGCAGCCAATTTCTTTATTGTGCTCACTGATAGGAGTCATCACTCCACCTAAGTCATGCACTGAGGGGTTAAGCAGGCTGATATTTATTACACACAAACATGCATATTCAGTAGGTTTCCGAGAGAGCAGCGGGGATATTACAATTAGTTTAGGTACTCTTTATCATAAGTCTCCTCCCTTTTGGTGCTTGCACACTGCCCTCCCAACAGTTGTTGGCAGGGGTCTTCAAGATGAAGTAAGCAGTCTTCCTCAGGATGCACTTTTCACCATGGTTGAATGCCCTAGTAGTCACAATTAGCTGAAACCAGCCGTATTGGCGAGTTTCTGACAACTGGCAAAGATTTAGTGCAGTGTGACTTTCTTACAAGAGATAAGCAACACCATACATGCAGATAAGGAGTGTTTGAAGCTAGCAGATGTTCAGGAGGCACTGTTTTCAAGCTGACTGATAAGTAGAAGGGCTACTAATTCTTACTATCACATCACAGACTAACAGCATAAAACATTGTTCTCTAAGTTAGGCTAAAAGTATTTTAACTCCGTTTTCCAAATACTGCCTTTCTTATACCCACATGCCTTAGCTATGTGGATATAATAACTCAGTCTCTCGTATAGTTACTTCCTGCCCCATAGTAACAATTTCTCATTTCATGACTTTCCCCACCATACTTTGTAACAAACTATCACTTCTCTCTTTCCTTTTCAACACGGAAATAGAATGTGTCTGTTCTATCACACTCTTATCAGGTCAATGAAGCATTATCTTAGGAAAATGAAAGCACAGGGAACACCTGCTTATGGCTGAAATTTTTCTGTATACTCTATGAAGATCTACAAGGAAATAATTTTTAAAAAATTATTCTGCTCACAAGCAGAGAAACAAGCTAAATTTTTCAGATGATTCATCCCAAATAGTTTTGTCTGACTGTGAAGTGCGGTGACAGCTGATAGCAGCAGGCTCTGGGAGGCAGGTTCTATGCTTTATGAGGTGGCATGTTTTGTGTCTGAGTTTGCTCCAGAGAGTGCAGCTGCACAGATGGGGAGATGTGGATCATCCTTACCTTAAAACTACATCATTTTGTAGAAATTCTTTATGTTTATCTACAAATTTTTGCTTGGGTATGTGTACATAGTATGTTGGAGTTTTCAGTAGTGCATTCCCAAATATGCATTAAAACATGAAAAGGGTGCAGGTTTCCTCCATGTAGCAAACCTGAAGGACCTTGTGCTCATGTTTATAATCTTCACTGAAGTGTTCGGTGTCCCCTGTGACATCGCCCAAGAATCTCCTTATTTCCTCTTTGCCCTGTGTTTCTGTGTAATGATAATATTTTACAAAGAATAGATAACTTAGAAAAGTAACAAGTATTATGTTGTTTAAGAGAAGTAGTAGTTCAGCGTTTTGTCTGCAAAGGGTTTTGTAGGACTTTGTCCTACAAGACAGATCTAGCATTTCTGGGTTTGAGTGAATATAGTCACTTCTGTATCTGAGAGATCTTCTCAGGTTAGGGTTGTTGATCGAATGATAGTTGTCATGCACATCATGAATGACAGAATCACATATGTTAGACTTCCAAAATACCTGGGGCTTTGTGGCAACTCATCGTAAGAAACATGCTACTTCTCCAGTATTTGTCTAACTAAATTTCTGCCACTCTCCAAATTTATCTAAATATGCACAACTGGTAGTAACACAGATTTGGAAAAAAAGATGCCTCTCAAGGATAAACATAAATGTAAACAGGAATGTAAAGTATTGTAATTTAAAATGGAAAATTAAATGTCCATTTCAGTCTCTGTAAGTACTCCTTTGCATTATGGGGTTGTTTTTGGCTTTCTACTAATAAATTTGCAACTTTCACGTGCTAGAGACAGCCTGGATAAGACAACATCTGAGTTTTAACTTCAGGAAAACAAATTTCCAGTCAGTGTGAGAGGTTGATGTAACTTACAATCCAGATCACAGAGAAAATAGAGTTAAAGACATATGATGCCAAAGATGGGCATTTACTTTTCAATGTGTATTTTATGATGTGCACTTTACTGTTTTGCAGGAACATAAATAGGCAGTAAGAAGAGCACAACTGATTGCGGAGGACAGAATGGGTATCTGGTATCTTCTGTCAATAGTAGGGCTTTGCTGGGCACAGTACGACAGTAATACTCTCCTTGGGAGGACATCTGTTGTACATCTTTATGAATGACGCTAGGCCAATATTGCTCTTTAGTGTGAGCGCTATTTAGCTACTCATGGATTTGGAGGAGTTCAGGTATGTCTATTCCAATCAGTAGGTAATAAAATTGCTACATAGATGATCATTTTTTTCAAAGAAAATTTTCAATTCATCAAAGAACAGGTACTGAGAAAGAAAAATAGAAATTGATAATGGAAGTAGTAAAGGCTCACAAATTCATTCTTCAGCCATCATTTTATAAGTATTTCATTGCTCCAAAGTGCATGTTTTGCACATTGTACTATTACATTTAGATGGATTAGAATTGCGTATCCTTGGCTAAATCTTTTTTTTACTGCTGTGAAGAGTAACCTATGTTTATGTGCTTGATATTATTTAAATCAAGGAAAGTTCTTAAGAGCTAGATAAACACAAAACTATGATTGGAAAAAGAGTGGGCTCTCAATGAGCTTCCTCCATACCAAAGAGCTGAAGTTTTAAAATAAAGGGCTACTATTTATGTTCAATCAAGCAAGCAAGTTTCTCTCTGTAAAGCCTAGTATCAGGGTAAGCCATTAAGAGACCCTTCTTTGCAGGAACCTGGGGTAAGCAGAAATGAACAGACCACATGTTCTGGTGAAGGTGTGTTGGTTTGAGTCTGTTCTGTCTGAACAACAGACCTGGGTTCTTGTGGAACCAGTAGTGTCTGATAAGTGGGATGCTATGGCTGAGAGTAGTGGCTCTTTAAACAATTCCTGTTTGTTTGTCAAATTGCTCAGGAGAACTGGTGAGAGAAATCTTCCTGTCTCTTCTAGCTCAGGAGTCCTCAGGTTGGTCTGAGTGAGAATTTTCCCATCATTTTCAAATACATTCGAAGTTTTCTTTGCAACCACTTTTCCAGATGCAGAGGTCTGATTGGTCTTAAATAGATTTCTCAGACTATGGGAAACATTTGGATAATTTTTTAATCCATACTATGACAGCATCTCAGAAAGATTTTTCAGATGCGGACCTGCTGAGCAGGTCACAAAGTTGTGGCAGCTAAGTAGGCTGCAGTCTACTATTCTTTGTGAATGGTGGGATCAGGTGGTTATGCCCAGAGACTTGGAGGTGTCAGCAAAAACTTGCTGCCTGAAAAATATCCCAGAGTCTGTAAAGGGAAGAGGTGTAGCTTGTCTGAAAACTATGCAAGTTTCATTCAAGAATGCTTTTCTCCAAAGCATTAAAAAAATAGGAAGTTGAACCAATTCAGGATGTTACATCAGTTGTTCTGATGTGAGTTCCTTCCTGATTCAGGACTGTCGCTACTGACCTAGTCCTTCAGATTTCAGGCACTCTTCTGATCTTTGAGGCCTGCTTCACAAATCTAACTAGGATACTATGTCCATGGACCTAATTTTTATAGTATTTTTTTACCTGCTGAAGGTCCAGGCTTGAATCTTTTATTTCCAGACCACTACATTATAAGGAGAGGATACTGAGGATTTACGTGGGTTAACTATTGTTACTGTCATCCATTAAAGGGACCTGATTTTCTGATTTTATGTCTTTCTCTAACAGTACTGGGCAAAGAAATAAACCGTTATCAATATCCTATTACCAAGATTTCACAGATTTCACCTCCAAATGAAAATGTTATTTCTGACCGCTGGCAACCCTGGTGGGAAAGATACCAGCCCACCAGCTATAAGCTGTGCACACGATCTGGAAATGAAACTGAATTTAGAGACATGGTGACCAGATGCAGCAATGTTGGAGTAAGTGGTTTGAAAACCTTCTGGTGCTGACAGTGCAAGGATATAGACAAATGGTAATTTAGAAGGGAAAATGTGGTAGCACTGGAGTTGGGGTTTCTTTTCATAAATCATAGATTGTGTTGGATGGGACCAGTAAAGACCTTCTAGTTCTCAAATTAAATGTGAATGTTATGCTGTAGGTTTACATTTATGTGGATTCTGTAATCAGCCATATGTGTGGAACTAATGCTGGTGCTGGCAACCACAGTACTTGTGGAAGCTATTTCAATGCAAAGACTGAAAATTTTCCAGCTGTGCCGTATTCTGTCTGGGACTTTAATGATGGAAAATGTAAATCTCGAAGTGGAGACGTTGAGGATTATCATGCTATACCTCAGGTAAACCTAGAACTGTAAATCTATTTTTCACGTACATCCATTCCTGGGCTGTGCTTTCTTTGTTCCCCTTTACTGACACCCCCTTTTAAAAAACTTTTACAATTTTTAAAAGTAAAACAAAACAAAATGAAAACCCACATGGAAAACTGTCCAAATTGATAATAGAGATTAGCATTGCTGGCAGAACTTGTGCAAACAGTTCCATGTCCTTTTTATGTTGAGGACACCAGAACTGCACACAATACTCCAAGTGAGGTCTCACAAGAGCAGA
>JAOEHY010035609.1:0-34738 GCA_025447955.1 Psilopsiagon aurifrons
CCATCCAGCCAGTTCTTTATCCACCGAGTGGTCCACCTATCAAATTGATGTCTCTGCAACTTAGAGACAAGGATGTCGTGCTTTGTACAAGTCCAGGCAGCTGACATCAACTGCACTACCCATCCATCAGTTCCATAGACCCATCATAGAAAGCCACCAAATTGATCAGGCAGGGCTTCCCCTTAGTGAAGCCATGCTGGCTGTCACCAAGAACCTCATTGTTTTTCATGTGCCTTAGCATGCCTTCTAGGAGAATGTGCTCCAAGATTTTGCCAGGCACAGAGGTGAGACTGACTGGTCAGATTACTTAATAAATTAATAATTATCTTAATAAATGATCTAATATATGAAAGTTAAAATATCTTACAGTCTGGATTAAGCACAAGAATTTTCAGGCTTAAGTTCTGTCAAGTTTAGAAAAATTAAAAAGTAGGATTTATAGGGGATATTTGATTAGAACTTAGACCATCGAGCCACTACTGATCTTTTTTCCATTATATTTACTTGACAATTTTTACTCCTTGGTGCCTGGATAGAATCACAGAATAATTTAGGTTGGAAGGCATTTCTGGAATGCATTTATTCCAACCCCCAGATCAAAACAGGTACAATAAGATCAGGTTGATTTGGGACTTGTCCAGTCATGTTTTGAATCTCTCTGAGGAAAGATTTTGTGATTTTTACAGGCGACTGCTTCCAATAGCTGACCACCCCTATGGTTAAAAAAGGTTTTCTTTATATCTATTTCAAATTTCCTGATTTCCAGCTTGTGTCCATTGCCTCTTGTGCTATCTGTGAGGACGGTCTATCTCCATCTTCTATATTCCTCCTACTAGGCAGGTGTAGACTCCTTTTAGCCTTCTAGACTGAATAAATCCAGTTCTCTCGGCCACGTCTTGCTTTGTCATAGGCTCTAGTTCCTTATTATCTTGTTTATCCTTCACTGGACTTGCTCCAGTGTGTCAGTGTCTTGTACTACAGTGCTCCAAATCAGACACAGTAATTTAGGTGTGGTCTCACCAGTACTGAATAGAGTGGAGTAATAATTTACTCTTACTGGCTGGCAACGCTGTTTTTGATACAGCCCAGTATACAGCTGGTCTTTGCTACTAGGAGTCACTGTTGGCTCATGTTCTACTTATCGTCCATTATCTCTGTAATGCATTTGTGTTAGAAGAGAAAGAAGAAGAAATTCTGTAATAAGGAGGTTTAAGAGTGACACAAAAATTCCATTCATCTGTGCGTTGATATTTTTTTGCTGCTGATATTGATGCCGGCATTTCTGTAGAGCAAGTTTCAGAATGAATGATTTCTGTTAGTTGAGAATTATATTGATAACTTAATAAAATGATGTTCCATTCTTACTTAACAGAAACTTAATAGCTTGATCAGTTAGAGAAAAACACATTTTCAGTAATTGGCAAATACTTGACAGTTGAAGTCTGCTCTTTTCTGTAATAGCATAATTGTCAATAAGTTTTGGGATACAAATTGAAGAAGAGTCTTTTGCTGAGGCTATGCAAAACAAATTACAAAGCTTACAACAGCCCTTACAAATATATATAAGTGATTTAGGACAATGTGTGCAACTGCAGGGCATGATGTTAAAAATATTGTGGAAAAAAAATTTGTTATGGGAAATCCTTAAAAGTGGATCAACATTTAGCATTCCATTGATGATGGTCTACAAGAAAAATGGAAAGGAGCTGAATCTGCCTCTTTCATAGGATACTGAAAAAACCCCAAACTGTTTCATACACAGTACGGTTTAAATTCTGAAATTTCACATGTTTTCCCATGTAAAAAATTTTGGGAGTTATTATTGTTTGTGAAAACACTCATTTGAAGGAATATATTTTTGAACTTGACAAATAGGATAGAGTACTAATAAAAGGTGTGACTCATCCTAAAAAGAAGACTTGAAGAAATATCTCCTTGCCCTGCTGACTGTCATGTTTAGCTGAACATCATTTGCATTCAACAGACTTCAACTGGATGCTGTCACTGAAGGGTGTAGCTATTGATCCATTATCACAACTGGTTGTTTCAGAGTGCATTTTTAACCTTGCTTTTTCCAGAGACTAGTTGCACTGATCTTTTTCACCTACAGAACTTGCCTAGAGCAATTTTTAGGTCATCTTTCTTTATTAAGGCAAAATATCAGCTAGCACATCATTCTGGTGCTTATCAGCTGGTAACACAGCTGTGTTTAACTCTTTGAAGCAGGAATCCCAAGTTATTGTTCTCCTATATATTATATATACTATTTGTGTCTATATGTTGTATATATTATTTACACTATATTATTTATAGATAGAATTACATTTGTATACATACATTTATATAAATATTTAGGTGAAGAAAAAAAATATTTCTTTGCCTGCTCATGCTATCTTATGCCGAGCATGTAAGTAAGCACTAGCCACTCATAGCATCATGCTCAGTTCATGCTGTATAGCTTTAAATACATTTTGGACATGTCCTTAATGCACATCTTTTGTTAGACTTTTGTTAGACCCCTGATCACTAGTCTAGTTCCTAGTTCATCAGTTACATCCATAAGCTCTTCAGTTTTTAAGTGACATGGCTCCTTATGTTAAAATTAAAAAGCAAGCATTTGAATTTCTCTCTGGATGACAGTGAGAGATTTAAAAGCAAACTGTGCTAAAGAAGGACTTTCAGAGCCTTCATTTACTATTGCAGGTAGAGCTTTTATTGCACATTTTCACTGCTTGTCATAATGGATTTAATTTGGTTGTTGATGTAGCTCCTGGATTGCAGCTCACAGGAAAGGAAGATCCTTTGTTACTCCACCCTGTAATTTCATGTTGGACATCAGCCAGTGCTTATCAGGAAGGTAGGATAATTGGTGTATATTTTAATTTTAAATGTTTCTTTACTTCAGAAACTTGCTGGTAAAGCTATCTATTTCTTGCTTGGAATAAGCTCTTGGAAACTCTGTTTTTGTTTTGTTCTCCAATTTACAAAAAAAAGTATAACTAAGCTTAAAAAAATTATTATGTAGACATGTTTAGAAGTGTTTGAAATATGTGAAACAAATTATTTTAGATGCTGATATTAGTTATATAAAATATTAATGTATTAAATAATAAGAAAAGAATGACTTTTATTTTCTAATAACCTTAAAAATGAGCTCATTTTAAAAGAAGTAGCAAGTTCCAAAGATTTTGTGTGTAATGTTCTTTTTAAATTGAAATGCCACATTTCAACATGAAATTAAGTTACTGAAAGAGGAATTCACAAAAATATGAGTACACTTATATTTTTGAAATAGGATTTAAAATTCTGGTATGTGCACTTTGCTACTGTCTTATTTCTAATGCCAGTTTTCAAAATAGCAGTGATATTTTACAGCCTACCCTGTAGTATTAGTGTAGTTTTCAGATAGGATAAATACTTGTTATTTCTTGATGGTAAAATATTTGAGGACAGCCAAACAGTAAAAGCAGTTTCTGAACAATGAAAAAGCTGCCTAAAATATAGCAGCTCCACTGCTGCCATGAGATCTATGTGATGCTCGAATACTAATGTGGCTGTCACTGAGAAGGACAACCTAAGTGAACAGGATGCAGTTACTTTGTTATACTTGCTTTATTTTTTTCTTCAGGATTTCAGGCATATGTACAATTGGGCATTGTTACAAAATATTTTTTGCACTATGTAATGCATGGTACAGAAGTAGTCCCCAACCTTATTTCTCAGTTCCTAGAATTTTTGTCGTTATAGGAGTGTAAATGGAGTACTTTTGATTCTGGTTGCCCAGTCACAGTAAGTATTTAGCACTTGTGTACTATTGTGTATCATGACCTGTCTGATTTTAGTATCAGTATGCCTCTTCATCAGCGTGCAACATGACATAAGTGTGTGCTTTGAGACTGTGATTATAGCTGAATTCAGAAACCTTAACAGCATAAGTATAAAACCTGTGTTAATTATTTGTTACTTTATTGCAGTGCTAAAATTTAAAAACAATTCACGTTTCCTTGAGTTCTTTGTTCAAGTTTTGCATAAAATCCTGAATGAAGAGAAGTTTCAGTGTGTTCTGGAATGGGCAGAAGATGTGCAAGTGTACTTGAAAAGGTAGATCTGTTATTGTAATAGTGAAAACTTCTACTTAGGCTCACCAGTGTCACAGTTACAGCAGAAACTGTAAACTACACCTGGTAGAAGACCCATCTGGAACCATTTCCATAGCTCTTAGTCTTCAGAATTTCCATGAACAACTGGCAGAAAATACTGTACTGTGACCTTGTTGTACATGGAGACTTCACTCTTGGCTGTGTTTGCTTGAAAATCTTTTCTACCACCAGTGATTTCCAGGATTTTCCTTTTCAGACACACCAGTTAGTGATATGTCCATTTGCCATATTTCTGTGAGGCAGAGGGTTAAGTTAGTATGCCTAGTTAAATCAAAAGCAAACTGATCAGGGCCTACTGTAGTGTCTAAAAAACTTCTATACTGAAAAGGTAAGTGGAACCACTTACCTAAAAGAATCCCAAAGAAATTTAACTGTAAAAACTACACACCAGTATTTCTAAACTTTGAAAGGCAAACAAACAATGAAAAGAAGATATAGGTAACCAGAACTGCTGTTACGGAAGACCAAAAAAATTGGACATGGAATTCTTTGAAGAATTCCAAAGTAGATTTTGTAATGAAGAAACTGTTATGTTTTACTAGGAGATAGGAAGGTGAGATAGTTGTTACCTGTAAATTCAAACTTCTATAAGAAACACTGAAAATGAGCACTTCCTATTTTCTGAAGGGTAATAGGAAAGAAAACCTGCTGAATTTAAAACTCCCAATGAAATAGGGATCGCATGTGCCCTACCTATTCCCAAAGATAACCTGTTCACTATGAAAGGAGTTTAGCATGACAGTGGTGATGATGATGATATTAACATTATTTGTTTGTCAGGAGGAATGACCAACTTCTCTGTATCAATGGAGTTTTAACACAAGGAAAAGGTTCTCCCAAAGGCACTAAAGTAAGTTAGTGTTTCAGAAAGTGAGTTTTATTTTAAAGGAGTTACGTCTTTACTGAACAACAATACCATAAGCATAAAAATAATTTTTTAAACATAAAAATATCATAAAAATCTCAGCAAGAGCCAGAGAATCATAGAATCATGAATGGTTTGGACTGGAAGGGACCTTAAAGATCATCCAGTTCCAGCCCCCCTGCCACAGCCAGGGACACCTTCCACTAGACCAGATTGCTCCAAGCCCTATCCAACCTGGCTTTGAATGCTTCCAGGGATGAGGCAGCCACAACTTCTCTGGGCAGCCTGTGCCAGTGTCTCACTCACAGGGAAGAATGCGTTACTCTGACATTTCTCAAATTCTTCGTAGTTGTTGTTTTTAAGATAAATCCCATGCCAAATTTTCTTACTGGTTTTAGGAGTGCAGAGGTGAGCTGAGGATAATAGTTTGTATCCCAACTTTAAATAACAATGAATGTGGGACTTGCCTTTCCTCAGCTGCCGTTAAAAACTCCATGTGTTAATAAGAAATGCCTTGGGTACTGTCAGATTAAGAAAAGGAGGCCAGTTCAGGTCTTTTTATGCAATATATTTTACTTGCACTTTTTTATGAGTAGTTGTTCATGATTAACTCTTTGTGCAGATATTCTAATTGCACAATAAAGGGTTATGTTCAGAACTATTTTTATATCTTTTGCTTTTATTGGAAGGTAAGAATAATCTTAATGAATTTGTATTGTTTTGGAGGAAGAGTTTTCTCATTTATAACCCTCTAGTCATGCTGTAATACTGCTAGCATCTGAGATAGATTAGGGAAAAGGTTTTCTGTCTCAATTTTTGTATTGTGAAGTTATGCTATTTATAATAATAGAAAAAGAACTACCATTTTTGAGATGAAAAACACTGGCATATGAAAGAAAATACCTAGGGAACTGGTTGGCTTCTTAATATCAGGCATTTGACATCACCTAGAAAAATTGTAAATTACTGGAATGTTCAGTATTCCTTTTGCTGTCTTATTTTGACAAATACCTCAAAGAAACCAGAGGCATCAACTTTGAAGAAACCAAGAAAAAAACCTTTGTGTCCTACTCAAAAAGGAGAGACTCTTAGACAGTATTTCATGAAACATCCAAGCATAGAGAAATCTCCAGAAGCACAAAGGTACGTGAGCATTACCCCAGGACTGCCAAGACCACCACTAAACCATATCATTGGGGGATCATATCCATTCTATGAGATATTTTGAAGCACTCCAGAATATTCAAACTGTACTGAATACTAAAGATTCTAAAGATTTACCTAAACAGTCCATTTTTCCTTGTAGACAGAAAAAAATACATTAACATGATTTTCATGGCTTCCAGTGAAACGGAGTGTTTAATTTATCTTGTGCTTTTTGTCTTTTCAGCTACTCTTTCATATCCTACATAATAATATCGCTGTATAATATAATCAACATTGTGTATGATATACTGTTCTGCCCACATTTTAAAGGTGGAAAACAGTCAATAAAAATAATTTAGATTGGTTAAGGTATCAGCTTACAGTTCATAAAACACTAAAAATGAGATCAGATTTGACTTTAGTATGGTATGTGTGCCAGGTAATACAGAATTGTTTGATCTAGCAAAGAAACATAAAAAAATCTGTCTGCAAATTAAAGCCAGGCATCTAAGTTTGAAATAAAATGTTTTCTTCGCATTGAGGGTGATTAGCTACCAAAACACAGCAATAAAAATAATGATCCAGATTTATAGTGCAATAGTAGAATCTCCATCTGCTGAATAGACTGAAACACATTGTATTTGTTATAATAATCTGTATGGATAATTCGGATACAAATAACCTCAAACACAGACCTAAACTTTTTCTAAGTACTAAGTCAAATATCTCATTGAAGTTGGTAAAATTTAAGATAGGATTTAGTGTGTTATAAATGCACTTACATTAGGGAAAGCACAATTTCTTTTCTTGACTGCAGCAAAAATACTTTTACTAGAAATATGTCTTATTCTTCTGAGTTAATGCAAGTCTGTGGAGATGCAGTGGGATACTTCTGTGTATCTTTACCATAATTTTCTTTTCTAGAGCTTCAAGAAAGCACAGTTTCATTTTTTGTTACTTCATATATTTTGGTTTAGGAAATGCAAGAAGGAGTTGCAAAAAGCAGCTTGTCACACCTTAGTGGTACTGCTGAAACCAATTATGAGTAATTACTTAGAAAAAAAGAAGTTTCGTCACATGTGTCTTGAAGAGATGCCCTGGAGGTCTCAGATGAATATCTATCTGGCAGTTGCACACTACAGCTTATTTAAAAAAAATCTGGAAGAGCAATGCAACATTGGCATTTTTGGTTCACAGCATCTGGGCAGGTACATATTACTGCATTATCATTGATTGCTATTAATATAGTTTATTGTGTTATTGTAATTAATGCAAACAGATCTGAATTACAGTCAGTTTGTCACATGAACAGTTCAGCTTTCCTATGCAAACTAATTCAATATGTAACAGTTTTTGGCCAGTGACACGCACATCTTTGGTTGCTCACTTGGCTGGTCACCTAAAAGTTCTGAAATATAATATATTGTGCTATTTTTTGGTTCTTGTAACTTTTGACCACCGTTCATTATTTGTGATTCCTAAAGCTGCTAAAAAATAATCAAAACTCACTTTTGAGAAACTTAATTTATTGAATGCATATTGAAATTAGTTTTGATATTATATCTGGTGGGTTTACTGTACTTTCTTATTTTTCCCCATTTTGCAGTTACAGTATTTTGGATCCTGAAATATTCTCATTAAATAATTGTGGCACGATAGTGGTGAGAGAAGCTGTAGAGAACAGCATAACACCAACTCCTTCTGTAATTGTAGAGCCAGGAATGACCAAAGAACAAACTGGTGAGAACTTTCAATGGGTGCATAACTGGATTTTGAACTTTTTCTTTCTCTTAATTTCTGTCTTGGCCCCTGTCATTAATTCACTACATCAACTTTGGAAAAATACTCATACCAATTTAAAGAGAAGATGTTTCTGGATTTCAGAAGTGCCCCTTCTATTTTCTTTTTTTTGGCATACCTAATATAAACCAAGTCATAGTCACTAATGGGTCATTTATAATAACTCTGAGCATTGTCTATTATATTATTTGCTTTTAATGTAGTGGTTATTCTTTATCCTATACTTTAGTAGCAAGTTTATAACTTCTAATAAATTAATGATATTAGCCTTTGGTTTGCAGAAGCCATGCTACCTAGACCTATTAAATTGATAATATTCCAGGTTATTCTAAATGCAATGATAATTTTTATAAGATTCTATGGCTGTTAATTGGTCTATATCTTCCTTCTAACAGATCAGTAATTTCCTGGGTCATTCAGTAAGTCTTTCTTAAAATTATAGGCTGATGTTTATTATTATCTTTCAAATTTTAAGTAGAATAGTTTAGGTTTTCTTCTCTAATGCTTGCTCCTTAATGTTTTCCTGTGGCAGAGGCTACTTCAGGATCAATTTTTTGTCTTCTGCCACTTTTACTTCAGTTCTCTTTCACATTTGTCTGTTCTATTATCCCAGCTATTTTCAACAGGAGGCAACAGGCTCCTGTTTGTGGGAACTGTGAAATATAGGACTTTTATTACCATAGATGTTGGTGATGTAGGTAGTCTGCCTAGCCAACATAAATTCAAGAAGAAATATCAGGCCCTGGTCCTTTTAATAGCACCTCAGGGAATTAATTTTTGCCATTGTTGTAGAGAGCAAAATTCTCCTATCATTCCTTGTAGGACTTCCTTAGGTAAGAATCAGTCCTCCTCCTTGCCTTTTCCAAGGAGGCGTGACAAAAACTAGCTGTTGCATTTACTGGCTCTGTTTGCAACAGCTGACTTCTAGTTATACTCTTTTGTCTTGATGGTTGCAAATCACTGAGAAGAGTCACAGAAAGTTGCTGAAAACTAATGAAAACCCTGTGTACTACCACCTGGCTTTTGAAGCAATTCTGAATGCATTAATTTCATGAAGAGTCTAGTTTGCCATAAAATACTTTAGCTTGAAATTAGCTTCTTTGTAAAGATACTACTGTAGGCCACTACCACGAACTTTTGTGTTTCTCCTTGGAAGATAGTTGGTTTGAATAAAATAATGAAGCAATTCTACATGGACCACAGAATTTGATAGAAATCTTCCTTTCTTCCTTACTTCTCCTTTTAAGAGGTCTCAGTTTCAGAAAGATTCTTGGCAGAAAGATTCTTGCCACATGGTGATTTCTTCCTAAAACTTAACTTCCGTGAGGGTTGTGTTTGGCTTTGAGGCTGAAATTATTTGGTACACATTATTATTTTGCTCAAAATATGTTTTATCTCTGCTTCTCCCAATGCTTAAGTAAAAGCATCTTATATTTTAAATATCATAACCTTATAAATATGATAACCTTAACATTGGCATTTCCTAACATTTAAGTATTTAGATGCCATAGAAAAATCGTAGTTGGCTGATAGTATTTCTTTTTTTGAGAACTTTAACTCTGTTTTAACCATTAAACTTTTCGCTTTCAGGTAGAGATAAATCTTTTAAGGCCAGCATTAAAGTAAGTGGAACAAATACTCCTCGAACTCAAACCACAGATACAGAAACATCAGTCTCTTGTTCCTCCAGAGAATGCAACCAGTTCCTGACAAATACCGTTTTATTGGAGCATTTTGCAAAAATCTTTTTGCATTTAAAAAAAGCAGTGGTAAGATGTGCTTTCTTATTAAACATTTTACTTAGTAATAAGCATTGCATTACTATACTTCCTATTTTCTATGCTAAAACCCCACACACTTCAGAAGCTTCAAAAAAGCTTCAGTGGGAAAAAGCAAGGATTTCTCATCATCTGCAAACCATCCAAGTACAATGTGTGAAATGTCAGGCGTATTCCCTGTCATCATGCGTATTTCTATCCAACGTATAATAATTCATATAAATGTTGTGGTTTTTTAATTTACTCTTTGTAACTTTCCTTCTTGTGTTTATTAAACCTTTTTGAAGGTACTTGCAGACTTACCCTTCCCTTTGCAGGTCTTTTTACAGGTCCCTTTACCGTGAATGCCTCAGTAGTTTGTACAGGGATTGAAAGGAAATACTGACTACTCTTCCCACAAACTCTTCTAAAACCGAGTAAAAACACATGCATATGTGGTGTGAATTAATTCTTATTTTTTATTCTCACACCAAAAGCAACAATTAAATTCAATTATAAATTAATGCTATTATGAAAAATTCCAAATTAAGGTTCTATAATGCTTTATAGAAATTGAAATATTGAATGATCTGTTACTAAGGAAGATCCATAGATTTTAAGGAAGATCCATAGTAATTTTGAAAGATTATTTATTCCTAAGCTTTTCAATAAAAGAATTAAGATTTTAGTTTCTGTATTTCCAAAATATATTTTGAATGATATGCACAGGTTCTTGCTCACCGTGGTGGCCACTGGACATTGCTTCAAAATGCTTGTCGTGAACTTTGGAACTATACTCAAGAATTACAGTTCATTGCTAACCATTTACATTCCCAAATGGATACATTTCCCATTACCAGAGATTTCTTCAGGAACACCATCTGGTTCCCTTTTTATTTGGCATCAGACATGATCATTGATATGATAACTGAACTACAAGCAAGCACATCTCTTAAGGTAAAAAATATTTTTATTGAGATAAGTATACTCTTTATTATCACATCTTCAGTAGAGAAACTTTTGTTTTGCATTACATTCTGGTATCTCCAAGTTACTCTCTGTAAGAAGTTTTTAGAGGATTACAGTATTTTCTAATCTTTATAATTCGATTCTGCCCTTCTACTCTGCTGTTGTGAGACCCCACTTGGAGTAGTGTGTGCAATTCTGGTGTCCTCAACATGAGAAGGACATGGAGCTGTTGGAGCAAATCCACAGGAGGGCCACAAGGATGATGAGGTGGCTGGAGCACCTCCTGTATGGATACAGGCTGAGAAAGTTGGAGCTGTTCACCTGGAGAAGAGAAGGCTGAGTGGAGACCTCATAGCAGCCTTCCAGTATCTGAAGGGGGCCTACAGGAATGCCAGAGAGGGACTCTTCGTCAGAGGATGCAGTGTTAGGACAAAGGTTAATGGGTTTAGACTTAAACAGGGGAAGTTCAGGTTAGACGTAAGGAAGAAGTTCTTTACTGTGAGGGTGGTGAGGCACTGGAATAGGTTGCCCAAAGACATGGTGAATGCTCCATCCCTAGCAGTATTAAAGGCCAGGTTGGATGGGGCTTTGAGCAACCTGGTCTAGTGGAAAGTGTCCTGCCCGTGGCAGGGGGATTGAAACTAGATGGTCTTAACGTCTTTTCCAACCCTAACCATACTATGATTCTATGATTCTACAATTTGTCTTAAAAATAAATTTGAAAATAACAGGTAGAATAATATTTCTTTCCTGTAGATTGAGGATCCTGAAGGAGACTTCTGCATTCCCAGTTGTTTAGGAGGTATTATGGATGAAAATGGTGGTTCTAATCTCCATCCACAATCTCCCCTGGATGATGTGCATGTGGTTGACTTGAAATGGATATGTAATCTGATTCTTAAAACAATAGAACTGTTATATGAAATGAAGAAATGGGAAGCACTGGTACACATAGCTGTACAATTTAATGTACTTACACAGTAAGTCACAAAAACTCTAATAAACCTAAGAAGAAACACTATATAGTTAAATATACCATTTCTTTGTTTAATTACTATATTTTGCCTTTTTTTCAGTGAGAGATACACAGAACAAGTGAGTCCACTGTTGGTGTATGCTCAGAGGCAGCTGCTGGAGAGGATACAGCAATTCAGTGGCTTGGACAGCCATGAACCTAATTTCATAAAATATCTCTCTAATAATGCAGATAAGGTGAACCACTGATTTATTTTTTGGGCACTGACTCTTAATATAAACTAAATATGGAGAAGTACTTTCACTGGTTAGATTAACATGGTTTTCATAATGTTCACAAACAGTAAATTGTAATAAATTAATGAACATAATTGATTGGAGTGCATGAAAAGCCTTATATGACATGATTCCAGCAGCAGCAAAGGTCTGGACTTGATGACCCAGAGAATATTTCTTCACAAATAGTGTACCTATTTCATATTATGAACCTAAATCTAATTTCATGTTAGTTCTTAACACCGCTCTTAACCTGAAAACATTTATTTGGATATTGAGAAATCTTTGTGAGTCATTAAAATTAAATTCAAAGAGATTGCTTGTGTCTGCATTGGAACAGTGCTCCTAAAGACCAAAGTTAATCAACTTAACCCAAATACTGACAATACCAATAAAAAATGTGAAAAATGTGATCAGCAGCAGAAAACCCTGAAGCTGCTCAGCAAGTTTCTCTCATTAAAAGCTATGGCTCAATGTATTTAGTAACCTGACATCACCATTTAGAATTTTTAAATGGAGTTAGAGATTAAATATTAGGATTTTTGGTTTGTTGGTTGTTTTTGTGTTTGGTTTTATTTTTTAATTATTTTTTTAATCCTAAGGTTTATTTCTAAAAGGTTTTGCTGAAGTCAGTTGCATGGTTGAGATTTTTAATATGTTTCTATTACTAATATAAACACACGAAGGAGGTCTTGAGAAAGTGGATTTGGAATTCCAAACAGGTTTGTTCTGAACATAAACATGGGGTTCAGCAGCCACTGCCTTACCTAGGGGCACCACACTGCTGCCCAGGAACTCAGAAAGCACTCCTGGCTTGAGAACGGCAGCAGATGTACTCTGTCTTGTCTCTCTAAGGCTGTTTCCTGATGACTTCTTTCAGGCCCTGCCATTCAGAATGTAGTCACTGTCCAAAAATAAGGGCCGTGTGACAAACTGCCACATACCACTGTAATCTGAGCAATGTGGAAGAGTAGTTAAGGTTTTGAAAGACAATTTATAAAGACTGCTGTTTGTTAATAGTAGTAAGGATTGTTCAAAAAAGACATCAAGTTAGAAATTCAGAGGGTATGGCTAAATTTCCATAATGCAGCGCCATTCAGAGAGCCTAGAACTAGCTCTGAATTGGCTCTTCTGCCTCTGAAATGATGTACCTACATTAGCAAAATAAAATGTCTGTGCTGGATTAGCCCTTTAGAGAAGTCTGGAAGTTTGCTTATCTGACAGGGTTAGACTGCTGCTGTTACCTGCTTTTTGTGCATCCTTATGCAGCATTACATTGTACTTCACATTCAGCATGCTCTTCAAGCATACTTATACTGACAGGTTCTTTGCAAGCATGCATTTATCCAGACAAAGAAAGGAGGAATATTTGCTGAACATCAATGAGTTGCTCATGATTATTTCAAGTACCAAATAAGATACAAGTTTAATACAGAAACATCTAAATATTTATATTTTATATCTAATGCTCAGGTGTTCTGAATGTTTCACCTCTTACTGACAAGGGTACTAGTTATGGGTCATTGATGTCTTTGTAAGTTAGTCCTCTTTTATTTTTTCATGACTGGATATTTAGATACTTAACTTCAAGCACCAGATTTTGATTTTCTGAATGTTCTTCAATTATCATGAAACAAAACTTGCTTTTAGATGAATTGCAGAAACTACATAGGGCAGAAGATACAGCTGCCAGTTGCGAGTTCTGCTAGTGAACAAATTTTTCCTGGATGCTTTTTCTACCCTGAGATGAAAAATGAATATACAGGTCAGAGCGCATTTCAGTATCATGAGTCCTCTTTTCTTCCAAACCCTTACTTTTTTTTCGTACTGGATATTTTTGTTTTGGGTTGGTTTCGGCTTTTTTTTTTTTTCTCTCTCTTTATCATAGGTCTTGCACTGCCACTATAATTTGTCTCTTTTAATAGAAACTCAGTTTTCTCTTCAAATTATTATTCCTGATATTTTGGATGGGTAGTAATGTTGTTAAAACCTTTGCAACTATATTCAGACTGTATCTGAAAACAGAAGAGCAGTTGTCATCCAAAAGCCAGTTGACTTACAGTATGTTGAGTGAGCTTGGTGGTCTTGGTTCAGTTTTCTGTTGGTATTGCTGGCTATCCAGTAATATACCCAGAAGTTAACCAAACCTGCACTGTTTTAGTAGAATCAGTATAGAAACCGAAGTGAACTGTAAGGTAGCAAAGCACCTCTATTACCACAGTTGTTGTTTACAGTCAGAATTAAGATGTTATAGTAGTTAATGGAAGTTCATAAAGCATAGTTCCTCCTATCACAGATATATCGACGCATTGAACACAAGGCTTTGTGTCAAATTCAGCTGAGGAAAATCATTAAAAAGTAGATAATGCTGCATGTAAGAAAGTAGATAATATTATGCATTCAGTGGAGACAGCATGACAGTTCACAGGTTTGGTACATAGGAACTATGGTATTGTAGTGAATAGGATCAGCAGTTGTAGATAAAGCCTTGTTTCCAGGCTTCAGACACCAGAATTCAGAGCAGAGGGCTGAGCTTAGGCGTGCCCAGTGTAGATGGAATTCAAGGAATATAGAAATCATATGGCAAGTAAAATGTAACACTGAAAAAAATATAAATGCTCAGAAATGTTCCTGTCTGTTAATACCTTTGTTTTTATTAATAATCCAACAGATAACAAAGGTGACAATTATATTAATATATTTTAGGTTTTTTGAAGATCTGAAATTGTTCAAATATATGTGTTGCAGGGTGATTTACTAAAAATTATATTTATATAATGCAGAATTGTTCTCAATATTAATTCCTTTTAGTGAGTACAGCGAAAGCCCTAGTTTCTGTACCTCTTGATGTGAATGATACACTGAAATGTTTTAGAGAAAGTCTACAAAAAGCTAACTATCACAGCAGAGCACTGAGACACAGCAGAAAACTACTTTCATTATTTCTTGCATACGCACAAGGTGAGTTATTTATTGAAGTGTTTCTCACATAAAGGGTATATGCAGTTCAAATAACAAAGAGTGAAAGGAATAGATTTTTTTTAATTGAAGTTTTAGTTGTTATTGACAATCAGGAAAATCATGGAATGTAAAGTTATATATGAAGTTCTGTAAGCACAGGCTCTAAGTCTGATTTCCTATGATTTGTGTCTAATGGCTGGATGACAGGTTTTTTTCATGCAGGCATGTTATTTGTCTGTAAGAAGCCAAACCTCTGTCAGAGGACTGACTGGCAGATCTTACCAAGTTTATTTTCTCTAACGGAGCTCATATTTTCATTTGGTTACACTGAACAATGAGTTGCATCCAGTGAGTTTAATCAGGAGACACACAGAGAGAAAAATAGCATAGGAAACCAGATAAAACCAGGATACACAGGAAGTACATATTTGTTCAAGTAATGTGGCATAGCAAATAGTATGTTCCTTTTCCTAACTTATCATAAAAATCACTTTTTTGCTCTAGAAAAACCTGGAAGAGCAATCAGCAGTCAAATCACTTCAAGGAAAAGGCTGGAATTTGATGCGGGAGCTGAAGTGATATATCTACCAACACCATGTGACCTTTCTCAAGAAAAATTTCATTTCTCCAGTCGGGTTGAGAGTAAACCAATACCACACACACATCTTTCACTAATTATCACTTCCTATGAACAAACAATTGGTAATTTTTTTCCTGAATTTCTCTTTACAGCTGAGAGGTAATATCATGCTGCTTATCTATTTTATTCCAGTGTCATTTTCCTGTGTCAGATAGCTACAACTATGTGAAAGCTGGTTTCCGAAATATACAACCTTGTTTCTGTTGATTCAGAAAATGTACATTAGATTCTAAACAAGCCACTACCTGGTTCATAACCTCTAGAGTTATCTCATTGTATGGAAAAGCATTACTTCAGTGATGTTGTACTGATTAACACCAAATTAAAAATCTGCTGTAATGTTTACTTTAATTCCGTGATAGGTCTGTGGTTTTTGGTTTTCTTGTGGGGTTTTTTTTTTTATTTGTTGTTGTTGTTGTGGTTTTGGTTTTGGTCTTTTTTTTTTTTTTTTGTGTGGGTTTTGTTTTGCTTTGTTTTGTTTTGTTCTTTCTCTAGCAAACAGACCTTTCAGATTCTGTGCATTTGAATATGAGATCTAATTGCTTGGCTTCCTTTCCTCATATGGTTACAGCTCAACACTATTACCTTTTCTGCTGTGTGACAAAATAGGTGAAGTGTAGCAGGTCAATAGATGCTATAAATGGTTTCATTTGATGCAAGGGATCCAAAAATGAGCCAGACAGTGCTACTATGTTGTATGCAGGCAGTGTGGTTTAGCAGGGCCAATGGTCTGCTTCCCAGTTTATCTCTTGGAGGTGAGGAAATTTGAGAGAGCTGAAAAAAATAAAACCCCAACCAAAATACAAAAGCTTAGGTAAACAAGCCCATGTACACATCCTACTCTTGTTTTTAAAGTTAGTAGAAATAAGAGAGAGTATCTTTGAAGGTAAATATATAAGCATAATCAATCTTTCAAAAATATTTATGCACTGAATTAAATCTGAATGCATGTCTGCTTCTCATGCAAAATTTGTTCAAAATTCAGTAACTGATTTAATGACGTGATGATATTTTTTTTTTTCTAATTGGTTAAAAATAAATAACAGGCATCCTTGAAACAAACAAACAAAGAGACCTTAAGGTTCAGGCTCTACATGAACTTGGAAATCTTCACTTTTATGTTGGGAACAAGAGGTACATATTTATTGGATTAAAAAAGAACACAGTTTTATTTTCTTTTAATTGTCCTTCATATACCCTTCAACTGTTTTGTAAGTTCTTGTGCTGTCCTTAAGTCCATATAACTTTTCTCACCTGACTCTCTATTAACTGTATATTGAGAGGCAATTTTTTCTACAATTGTTTATATTTATCTACCTAATTACAACTAAGCAAATTAATTAAGCATCTCAGTGTTTTTTTTAAGAAGTAATATCTGTTGCTTGACAATTTCATTTTAGTGTAAGTCCCAGTAAGTCTGCTGATCAGGAATGGTATCTCTTTGTATTGCAGAAACTACATTTCAGTTTTTTGACCTAATCAGAATTAGTTATATCTCAGGCAATAAAGGTAAAATGAAGCAAATCTTATCCGCCACTTTGGAAAATGTCAGCAATATGAGAATGTTTTTCATATGTTGCAGAGCTGCTTTTAAATACTGGTGTCAAGCCCTTGATGAAACACTCAACATTGCTGATGCTCTTAGCAACTGGCAAGAGTTATGTTTTCCAAAAAATGCTACAGACTGCTTTACAGTTGGAAGATTGACTGATATTAGTCAGAAATTTCTTTCTCAGGCTGGAATTTGGGGATGTTTACATGCAGCAGTTTTAGTGGCTAAGATAGCTCAGTAAGTATTTTATCTGCGTGTATATTTCTTTCATATTTTAAACAAATTGCTCATCCAGGACATTATGCAATTTGAAATTAATTTAAAAACACTAAGAAGTTGCTATAAAAATGGCTTATCAAAAGAGAAGGAATTTTTCCTTTCAGGAATAAAGTTGCTCTTTTGGAGAATATTGCTTGTTCCGTTTTCTTGAGTGCTCATCTTTGATCCTAATTGCAGCTGCATATTATATGGAGAGATCATTGAAATAAAACAAAATGATAAAAAGTCCAGAGTGCAAGGATTTTACAGTCATATTGATTTTCAATCAAAATATCACATCTCCCAAGTCATTGCATGTATTAAATATTAATCTACCTTGAGGGCAGATTTACTGCCTATAGTACTCATTTTATGGTGAATTACAACTAAATGAAATTAGAATTACTGTATTAAAGTCTACCATCAATACATATTTCTGTCCAGTACTCCTTGACTGCTGGTAAAACACTATGGATGTACAATACAGAAATGCACAAAATATCAAAGTGTCTAAGCCAGGTCTAAATGCCCTTAGAAGCATTATACCCATGAAAAGGCAGAGCTTCAACTGAGTAAACTGTCTTACCTGAGAAGCAGGTCATATTAATAACACTATGAAATGTCTGTGAGCCAAGGTAGCTTTGAAAGTATTATCGTCTAGACAACTCCTTTTGAATAGGTATGTCTTTGGTCAAATGCTTCTTTCTTTGCATGGCATGGCTAAGCACCTGTCTACAGAACAGGCAGCTGTTTTACAACATGAAAAACATCTAGATTGTGTTGGTATCATTCTTATATGAGATAAAAAGAAGTTTGAATAATTTATATTGATATTTCATATTTCTTATTCATCTTTTACATTCATATTTCTTATTGTTGTACTTCAGGTATATAGCAACATCGAAGATAAGCTTAAGAACCAAATACTGCTATTTTTCTGCTATACTTTTTAAGGTAAGAATACAATTTCAGTAGATGAATTGCTTCTAAAATTTAAATCTCAATAGCACTCTATTAAAATATTTCTCTTTTCACTTTGCTTGAGAAGAAAAACTGGAGACCAGAGGTGGTTGACAATTTATGCACATTAGATGTTTTTATTCTCTGTTTTTTAATATTATTACTGTATTATAGCCTAAAAATTATCACTTCAATAAGAGGATAGTGTCTGAGAGAAATAATAAAATACTGGAAAGTGAAGATGGCTAAAATATTTGGCAGTCAAATATATTTTTTTCTCTTAAAGTGTTCTGCTCAGGAAGAGCTGGATGACATCCACAATAGCAGAGTGCTCTCTGTCACATCTGTCATAAATTTTCAACCAGGAGAACAGCCTCTTTAGAAAAAGAAGTTTTTGAATCTTTTTTATCATTAAAAATATTGGATTGCAATACTAAAATCTCATGTCTATTAGAAGTGTGCTCTAAAAATAGAGGACAGTCAAAATGATTCAATTTCATTTTCAAAGAAAATAATTATTGAAGTTGTTTGTGAGATATCAGAAACCAAACTCTTAAAAAGAAGTTTGAAGACACCAGTATCGAAAGTGGTACAGGAAAAAGAACTGCAAGTATTCTGCCAGTCTTCTAGCAGTCATACTCCACTGGGATCAATGCTTACTCATCCCAGTGCAGCATCAGGAAGTTAGTTGGCTTCTTCCAAAGCAAACCAATGCCACTTTCTAAGCATCTTGTGCCAGCCACGGTTGTGGATGTGTGACCTGTGCTAGGTCACATTTAGAACCTTGCTAAATTCAGCAAAGGGAGAACAAGTTGAAGAAAGAATGGTAAGGGAGAATTTTTACTAGCTTCTAGCACTGTAATTGCTGGTGGTACAAAGCTGAATGTTTTTTATTCCTCATTTTGACAGAAATAATAGTAAGTATTTGTTCCAGTTGTTTAGCAGTAGAAATAATTATGACTTGACTAAAGCAGGTCTGATATTAATTGGGATAGGAGCAGTTCGCAGAGTGAGTGTCTTGAAAAATATAATAAATTACTGTCACTGTACCTTGCAAAGATGAAGGCCAAAATTTGTTCCTTGATTTGGAAAGATTTTTTAGCCTTATTTTTCCACCTCTTGCATAGGATTTAGGCTAGTTAATGTCTTAGCCCTGAGTATGTAGATGCACTTTTCTCTAGCATATGATTGCTAATTGCAAGATAAACACGATTGAGAAGGAATATCCAACATCAGAGACAATGTCAGCACTCCTCCCTTTTTAAAGTAGGAACATTGAAGTTACTTCCTTAAAGTCCTGAGGAGTACTTGTTGAGGAATCCTTCCTGATTATTTTGCTTTTTTCCCTCCATCAAGTTCACACATAAAGCCCTTTTTTCTAAGAAGATTTTTCATGGTTTTGTCTGCAAACAACTAGATACTTAAGACATTGACAAAGTTCCATTTATGAAATAGTTTGAGTCTCAAGGATTGGACTTTTATAGTGTTTCACTAATGCCTATATATCTTTTTACAATTAGTTCATCATTATTACTTTCAGACCCTGTTTAGAGCTTCTCTTCCACATCCAACGTCTGACTGTGACTTTGCACAATATGAAACAAATATGCTTATTCCTGGTATTGACTTGTTCTCTGATCGCTACAGAGCTGATATCTCTACTGTGGTTGCAAGCCTGAATTTCCTTATGTTTGAACTACATTGTGCAAAACAAAATTTAATCGTAAGTATTGTTTTTACACTCTGGAAATGGATTTTGAAACATCAAGTCTTTTTTTTTGGTGTACTTATGAGTACTTATTAGATAACTCAGAAACTCTAGCAACATAATTTTTCGTTAGGTTCTGTGGCACTGGGATAGAGGCAAGGAATAGCTTTCTGCCTGTAGTTTTTAGAATATTTGAGATAGTTTTTTATTCAGGAGATGACAACATGTGGTCATCTGGTATTATACATACTTAGCTTCAGCATTTTAGAGGAAATTTCCTATTATATACAGTTTGAAATACACTGGACTGAGAATTTCTTTAAATGAGGTACGTCCAGAATGCTTTCAATAGTTTTACTTGCACTTTTGGTAAATAAAAGCCCCTTCTGCCTTTCTCCTTCTCATGTCCTCTTATTGCTTAGGATGGAGTGTTCTTACAATTGCCTCTTATGTTGATCATGTTCTTATTTCCTCTGTTTAATGACTGACCACTTCCACTTTAACCCAACTTCTTTCAAAGGCGCAGTGCTGTACATTGGAGTAAGTAGACTGAATTGCTTATTAGTATTGAAAAAGATACAATTCTACCACTGTTCCTGCTTGGTCCTGTATGTTCTGACTGATTTTCATGCCATGAGATTGTTATACCTCTCCAAGTGAACTCTCCTAGTTGCATAACAGAAAACTCCCCAGCAGAAAAAGTAGATAGTTTTCTCCTGCTTTAATGAGTTGAATGCACTGTGAAAGGGTCTTGAGCAGGGGAAAAGATTCTGTGGTTGGCAGCAGGGGAGCAAGAAAAGGTTATGGGGTATAGATGGAAGGGGGGTTAGAGAGGAGGAGGCAGGAAGATATTACCCCTTTTTTGTCAGCAAGCCATTTGTTGGATTGATTTCTTCTGGAACTTCAGGCTAACTGTCTGTTTTCCTTCCTGTTGTTGCTTCTTCACATCCTGCTTTATTGGAGTTCGCTTTTCTACTAAGCTTTGTCTAAATGCCCTCACTATGGAGATCAAGTGAGATCAAGGAGCAGACAGTTACCTGGAGGCAGGGACACTTAATTTGACTGCTTGCTTCAAGTGTCCATGAGCAGTTTTGATTCTTTCTGCACTTCTACTAGTAGAATATAGATCCAGGTCATAGATCATGATCAAAGCAATTGCAGTTTCAGCAGGATGAGAGCTTCATCTCCACTGAAAGCTTAATGTGTGGGAATGTTTTGGATAGTGGGCTCTAAGTTGATTTGACATTTAAATCAAAATACATTGAGATTCAAGTTTTATTAAAAATAAGATTTCAAAGGCTAATTTTGTTGAACTACTTCAAATACCAGTTGGAAGCTGTATGGGTACAATTAAAACTTTTGTCTCAAGCATTTGTAATTGAAATTCAGGGTCATTAAGCTACTTTATGAAAACTGAAACTGCATTTGATAAGAAAGTAACACTGTTGTTAGCATTTCCCAAGCTTGAGGATGTTTTAAAGTGAGGAAAAATGTAAAAGCTGAACAGTAATAAAATTCTGGAAGTTCTTTCATTTTCAATACACAAATATGTCTATTAGGAAAGACTCTACTGAAATATTATATAATAATAATTACAGTGTTTGTATACTTTGCTAGAACTCAGATATAAAATGTTTTTGTTAGCTGCCCCTACAAAAACTTCCAATTTGGAATGAATGAAAGTGAATTTGTCAATAAACCTCATCACCATCAGTTTATTTTACAATTGGTATTGTTTCACTTAGTTGCAGAACTTCATTGTATTTATTTTGTAAAGCCTACAGAGTTCCATTATTCTCTTTCTTATACTGAAAAAATTACAGCATCAAAATGCAGTTTTAGAAATTCCTTATATCAAGATCTTTCTAGTAGGTTTACTCACTAATGGTGTAGTAAAAAATCTCACCTCAAATACAGAATATTTGGGGAAACTTCACTTTCTACATTGTGAATCGTATAAAAGGTAGTGTAAGGGCTTAGCTTTTGCCAGATGAAGAACTTCTTAACACATTCATCCTTCATAGGGCATAACAGAAATAGTGGTGGTATGTGGCAGTAAAAGCAGTACTCCTACATTAGCTCTAGATTTGTGATGTATAATCACAATGTATATTTCTATAATTGTACCATTTATGATGTTAATAGCTAGATGACCTAATATTTTCTTACAGATATTACCGTTGTTCACATTATACCAATACATTGTTTCTGAGATTTGTAAGGACCCAGTTAAATCTATTGAAGGAAGAATCTTCAAGGTAATCAAATTTTTTTGTTTATTGCAGCACATTGCATTTCAAATAAACTTTTCATTTCTTTGTTACATGTAGTTGATTTAATATTTCTTCCTATAACATTACTATAAAAAGCAGTGCTTTAAAGTTTAGCTGTTGCCTAGTGTTTCTTAGCACAATAGATTGTAGGACTACTTTTTAAATGCAATTATTTATATTCTTAGTTTTAGTAGAATATATGGTTATTTATACAGTTTTAATGTTAATGTCCTACAGAGACTGTTAAGTACTTCCATAATTTCTTCCTACTCTCCTTTAACAAGCATTCTCCTGAAAGATGTGGCAATAAGATTATCCGTCTTAGATCCAAACTTCTTACCTGGCATTTTTTATCTTGTTCCACCAATATTTTAACTGTTATCTTAAGTGCAGAACATAAATGATATTTTGTTCATAATGTTCACTTCTGGATTTTTTATCAATATCAGTATGGAACCAGGTTGTCAGATTTCTGGGTACAGACTTTTGTCATTTCACTAATGTTTTCTTGTTGGTTTTGTTTTGTTTTTTAAGGAATCTAATGTGTAGTAACAGTCAAAATATTATTGGGTTTAGGTATTTTCAGGGATTGGTAATATGATTAGGGAGAGTAACTGACTACTATGAGAGTAAGATGAGTGCAATCTGTGAAACAGATTTTGATCAGGGGCTGAGCTTGGGCTAATCAAATCTCTGGCCAAATTTAAGTTTCCTTTCTCAGGAGCAAGTTTTGAAAAAAATATGGTTTTCTTTCTTTTTGCTCATTTTTGTTTTTAGAAGTGAAACATCAGTCTTTGATATTTCACTTATTAACAATAAAATGTAAAAGGTTTCTTTCCATTAAAGAATTTTCTCCACCAATGTATTATCCTAGAAGCCAAATCTGCTTGAAATTACTATTTGAGTACCGTTCTTTTTTTTTTTTTTTTGAGTAAAAAGTATAACTGAAAATTATTTAAATAAAAGGCTCTGTTATTTTTTCACAGATCAAAGTACTTACAGATATAGGATTTTTTACGGAGGCCTTTCATGAACTGTCTTTGCTTAACTGTGGAGAGAGAATTCCATGGAAAATACCTGCAGGATACAGAATAATTGAACAAATAATGGTAAACACCAGTGAAGTACAACGTCAAACTATTAATACTCAATTGTCTTCATTAAACTGCACATACTCCTGCAAGTTATTACACATCTGCAAGTTATTACACATTTCTGGAAAGTTCCTAAATTTCTTTCAATAGGCAGGTAAAATAGTAGGTATTGTAGTGACATTAATTCCTCTCATTGAACAAAAGGAACAAAAATAAATATTGAAATGGACATGCTGTCGGTTTTACACAGTGAGTAATGCTGAATATACTGTTGAAAAAATGTGTCATTTTATATGTAGACATAAAAAACGTGGATCGATTTCTTGCACCGTTAATGGAAAAATTCCCACCACCACAGTAGCTGAGTGGCAGCTGGGGCAGCCCCAGCCCAGGGCATGGGCAGGCTGAGGCTCTGCTGGGACATCTTCCTGGAGGTGGATGTTGTGATCAGGGCTGATGAGGAGGCCCAGCCCCAGGATGGCCACACAATGCCATGGGGTCTGGCTGAGGCTGGGCCAGGATCTGCGCCCATGGGCAGGCCTGGCTTAGGGGGCCTGTGGCAGGGCAAGGCTGTAGGGAGCTGGAGACTAGTGCTGTTGTGGCATTGCTGGGCAGGGGCTGATGCCCCAGGGGCCTGAAATAGGGTCCTGGGACCTGGGCAGGGTAGGGGCAACCCCAGGAGATGCTGGGCACTAAGAGATACCAGCAACCTCAGAGCCTTGGCAGTCATGTCAGCACAGGTCAATCATTTCAATCTTCTCCATATGTAAAGCCAAGTAGTAGTCTTACCTTTGAACAATAATGTGCTACAAGGTTATGAAGCTATCAACAATTGACCTGTGCTTCTTTGTCTTACCTGCGAACATACCTGTGCAGGCAGATACAGTCCAGAGCTATTGGACAAGCCTCCCCCATAACAATTACATAGCTTTTCTTATTTTCCAAGCACATTCCAAAATAACCTAATGAGTTACTGATGGATGTATGCCATCAAGGTCCTAATTATGAGTGGTGCTTTTGGGTAGGTGTCACTCCATGACAAAGTATGTGTGGCAGTATGACGGAACTGGATGAAACATACGGTAGAGCACTAGTGGGACAGGTAGGGACACTGCTTTTGAAAGCAACTTGGGTTTAACTTGACTGTAAAGACACATTCTGTACATGCAATAGGATGATATTTCTAATCAGGTGTTAATTACAGGCTGATGCTGAAAGGGGAATTCCTAACCCACCTCCGTGACTTCACATTTGCTTCCCTTACCCTGTAATTGTAGACTGCGAAGCAGGCGCTGCAGAGAAAATTGAGTTTAATGAGCTGATTTCCCCACTCTTACCTCACCAAACCTTGAGAAGGAGTTTCTAGCTGCCCCAAGGCCTGACTATCGTTACATTGCAGCCTCACAATGGCTAAAACCAGCACAGAACTGCAGCAGATTTTAGGCAAAAGAGTTATTAGCATCCTCACAGAGGCTGATTCTACAGAGCTTCCCTGTTCATGGCTGCAGTAGAATGCATTTATGCCTTACTGATGCTAGTCAGATTAAAATGCATTTTTAAGGCCTATTTTGCTCATAAAGTTAGGATGAGGTCTGGTTGATTTTTCACTTGTCTTTTTCTAACTTGGTTCACAGGTGAATGTTCAGGTGAATAGCACAGGAGGTGCAACATTAGGTCTCTGGTTAGGGTGTGACACATCGAGAAGCTAAGTGCTTGCTGGACTTTTGAATAGCTCTCAGAATAAGAAGGACTCATCTTCCAGGGAGTGACAGAGATAGAGGGCTAAATCTGGAGTGTGGAATTAATAAAAGAGTTAATAAAAATCACGTAGAACCCAAGTGACAGTTGTATGTAGAGCTCCCAGTTATAAGGAAGGCTGGAAATTATCTTTACCTCTGGCATTTTCCTTCTTCTCATTTGACTGGTTTTTCTCTTGATGAAAAGGTAAAGGGATTTTGAGCAAGGACTGGAATTAGGGTCAGGTTTCAGAAAATGAAACACATGTAAGTGAAGAAATAGTTTTTTTAAGAGCCCTCAAGGAGGCTGAAGTCTCAAGTTCCTCTTGACTTATAGCTCTTGTTTCCATTCCATTCACAGATTTGTGCTCTGGTGAACAGCAGAGGGAGCATGTGCTAAGTTCAGAATTAGAAATAAAGAACATAAAGGCAATTGATGGTTGCTGTCTGTAGAGCTCCTCGAATTTGGAATAGGATTTTTGTTGGTTTATGTTTTTTTCTTGCCTTGCTTTAAGTTGAAGAATTCTACTGAGTAGCATAATAGGTATAAGGATAGTTTTGGGTCTCTGATTATGGTTCAGGTAAAGCCTGTAGAAGCCAAGTAATTGTTGGTGTTTTTAGAGCCCTCAAAGTATAGTTGGAAATGCACTACACTTCTCCACTGCTCTGCTAACTCACTTATTTTATACTCATATTGTAACACAATACTTATTTTTTGGTTTGTCCATTTTACAGGCCTCACAGAAATTTGACTCCTCAGTATCTCTCCTGACTGTTACAAATTTACAGGTAAAAAAATTCTGAAACAGCTAAAAAATTTGTGGTAGACATATATATTTATTTATCTGACAACAGTTAGAGATTATTTGGTTCAGAAAATGCACCTACTGTTAGTAAAAAACAGTAAATAGAAAACATTCTCCTCAACAGTTTACCATTTCCTAAAATTTAAATTTTATGGCTCAAGGCAGAGGCAAGTGCCAGTATCAGCATTTCTGAGATGTATGACCTAATATATACAAATCTATGACTTCTTTGTGCAAAACATACTAGTTGAATTATTCAGGTTTTGTCATGATTTGTAATGTCTGGTGTTTATCCTGCTAAAATACTGAGAAAAATGCATCATCTAGCCTTATAATTCCTATCAATCAGAACTGTCTTTAAAGATTTGTCCTAATTTATACTGGGGATCAGCCCATTTCTCGGGAGCTAAAAAAACCCAAAAAGTGAATCTGAAAAGGTTAATGAACAGTCATTTCTCATTTTAATTGAAATCACATATTCATTAATGAATTCACTGAGCCAGTAGGGGTAAACTTCAATAGGATGTGAAGAAGAAACTGTACCATTAAAATAAATTAAGTAAAAAAGAACCAGCATTCTTTCCCCCTCCTTTTTCTTCCCTTTTTCCCCTCTGCTTTTCTTTCTTTTGTTTACAGTAATCTTGTGTGTCTCCTACAACAGCTTATATTAGAAGACAGAAATGAGATGCCTATCTTGACAGCTTTTGATCTCACTAGTTTCAGATTTATTCTGAAGTTGAGTTTTTGATTTCAACACTTCAGTCTGTATGGGGCTCTTATTGGTCTCTTTATGATTTTGCAAAGCCGTCTAGACCTTCAACTTCTAAATTCATAAATTTAAAGTGAGAATATTAAACTCAGGATGAAGCAGGGATGCTATAATAAATAACAAAAGGATCCTATGAAATATGCTAGAAGGGTCTGATACAAATTCTCCTTGCTTACTCTTTCAAGTTAAGGTGAATTATAACAACGGACTTTCCTTTGAGCAGAGATTTCTGAACTATAGATTTACCTCCATATTTTTATGACCACCTTAGCTCAAGGAGTGTTATGGACACTGCAGGAACCTAGAACTTGCAGAGTATTACCTATAACTTCAAAGACGCACCTTCTGTTGGAAAACTGATCACTTGGGGCTGTAGCATATGGGTGAATGAAATTTGGAAAGGAAAACAGCAACTTATCCATTATGACTAAGAGCATATTACTAATATTCATATTAATTGTTGATAAATATAATTATTATAGAGTCAGAATATACCTTGAACAAGAAAAGTGTAAAATATGTCATTTCAGATAGTCCCAATTGTTAACTTTCTTGTAGGTACTGGAGGACATATTTAATCGGAATCTGCCTTCAACAATGGTGCAGCTATGCAACCAAACAATAATGAAGAAACTAACCTTAGCTAAAATGCATTTCATTGTTTGCCTTTCTGCCACAATAAACAATATACCTGAAAAAGTGGAAAAACACATATATTCTGCTGATATCGACAAGCTGAAGGAGCCAAGCACAATTACAGCGTCAAAAGGTAATTATAAGGGTGGTGGGAAAGTGCATTTCTTCTACAACTTGTTTTAAGCATTTTTTTTTCCAATTTTAACTGCATAAGCATGAATTTTTCAAACAATATTCATATTAAATGTTGATAGAAAAATCAGTCACTATTGAAATAATAAGCACTGAGATTTTTTAAGGGGTTTTTTTTTGGCTAATATCCCTAATATCATTAGAGCTGTATTCCATTCTTCCTCACTTATTTTGATATTGAAAGTCCAAATTATAAATAGAGAGAAAAGGACATGTTCTTCAAATATGAAGAGTATCTGAGAATGGTTTGGCTCTGCATCTGTTATCTGAAATTTCATCTGAAATGTATTTGACAGGTGATACTGGTAAGAATGCTGATAAGAATTCAAGGCAACAGGAACAGAACAGCACAATGATGCAGCTTGTTGACTGTAAAGATGAATTAAATATGGCCATGCTGAAGGTAATTTGCCTTTTTTTTTTTTTAAGAAAAAAAGGCTTAAGAAACTTCAGTTTGTTCCAAACACATTGCTAATGCTTTCAATATAACAGAAATTATGGTGGGAGAATGGCATGAATAAGAGGACTAGAAATTTCTGTTTCCAATCTGATTGTAATCTTACTAGCCACACATCAAGTCTTGGTGGTTTGGTGCAGTTTTTCAAACAGTCTCCGAAGGAAATGTCACAGTCAGGTCTCAGTATGACTGTTTAACAACAAGGGAAAAAACTGAATGGGATTTTGAGGTAAAATCATCCTTCAGGTGGTGATGTAGGAGAATGTCAGAGACTTTTTGATGAACAGTGTGTTCTACAAAATAAACAGAAAACCATTGCCTATTTATGTGAAATGTCTCAGATTTTTTCATGTTTCTCTTTCTGATACTTTATTTTGGAGAAAATATAGCCACAGCTTATTAGCTTCTTTGTTTGAAGGGGGTTTGGTTGATGCTGTTCTCAGCTTCTTACAGCCTTGTTTGTCAGACTGTAAATTACAGTTGAATTTCCAGGATACATACCTCACTTAAGGATCTGTCAAAATATAGGTAGAAAAGAATATACTTACAACATCTTTAATGCTTTATTTTAATAGTGTATTGTATTGTTTATAATTACTAAGTATAGTAAGGAGTATAGTGCAAAATTATCAAGTATAGCTACAAGATAAGAACGAAGAATGGAAAATTATTGTGTAATACTTATAAGCCTTAAAGTATGTGGTAAAGCTAAATTGTAATATTGCAGGCATAGTTAAGGTGTTGCAACTTTCAGTACGTTGAATCTCTAAACCCAAAAAAAGGCAAAATTAACCCCCTTGCTATTTATAGAAAAGGCATATTGTAAAAATTTGAATAAAATACCTTTAAAGAATTTTTTTTATTTCTTTCATTATATTTTTAATCACACAATGTTATCTTATTCTGTAGGGGATTTTACTGACAGAAGCTGAAGAAAGTCTTAGCCATCTTGTACAGAACATACAGGACAAATATGATGGGGAGGTATCTCAGTGTTCTGCTGAGGATTTAGAAGTTCTTCTGGAGGCCAAACTTGAGCTTGCTGCTATTTTTCAGCAATGGCATCAAGCAGCTTTCAGGTAAGTAATATTAAAAACAACTTTATCTTGCAAACCATTGACTACCAAAGATTAAAAAAAAAAAAATCTGCATTTTTTTCTTTGAATCCTTATGTCTGCATTAATATTCTAAATCTTAGTAACCAACCATAACAACCCCACTAGTACATCTACAAATGTAAGTTACACTGGTGTTTCATTTTTTATTGCTGCTTTGTTTTGCTTTTTAAAAGATCATCAGTTATTGGTCTATGATTTCTGTGTGTGGTGGTTTTTTTTTGATATAGTATACAAAATCCAAGAATAAGCTGCAATGTTCACTGTTTGTGTTAAAGTAAAATCTGGATATGTTAGATAATGCATTTTTTGTAATTTTAAGTGTACAGCAGAGCACTGATGTTATCTCTGAATGACTGTATTATACTTTATTCTAGAATGCCCAGTGTTACTCTCCTAAAAGAACGTTTCTTCTTGGTGTACTTACTGGTGTCAAATTAAAATATAAGATGCAACTTATAACATATTAGAAAATATTTTTTTAGCAGGCATATTGTTAGTGATAATGTCTAAAATACTGTCGTATTTACGTGATCTGTCAGATATTTTCTCCAAATTCGAATTTCCAAATTCTGTGATTCGAGGTTCTGAATTCTTTCAGGGAACTTCATGAAATTACAGTTGTGCTGTTCTTCGAATATATGTGATACACAGAAATATATTAACTGTTCATTGATGTTAATTTCTGAACATTGTTTTGATCTTTTAGCTAGGAGGATTCTTCTGTTTAGCATACCTGTAATTTTAGATTAATTTCTGTTGGAAGGATTAAAGTCTAACAATACATAATTTTTATTATTGTCAACCTCTTTTTATCTAATATTTTATTAGGTTGAGAAAATCTTTGAGGGTACAAATCATTAACTAGAGATGCAGCACACAGAGGTGGCAGCACTGTCCCCAGACTATACTGTGATTAGGTAGACTGTAATCAGTATTTGTAACTTCTGTTAGGTCTGACTAAACGCGCCAAAAGTATTAGGGTAAATTTTACATTATAGGAAGTGCCAAGCAAAAAGCAAAATTAGCATTTCTTATTGTTGGAATACTGGTGAAGTTTTCTGTAACATTCTTAAATCAAGGTATGTAGGTGATGAAATTGTAGGTGATTCAGTAGGCCAACCAGTAGCAGTGGTTTTTTTCCTTTTACTCAATTAAAAAACAATAAGTGTTTTCTTCTGTGTCAAAAGCAAACTATCTTCCTTTTCCCAGCTGTCTTAGGTGAATAAACAAACCTCCAGATCAGATAGCCTTTAAATAGTACAATCTCCTTTTAGCTGCTATGGTACAGCAGTAAAGAAACAAAATAACAAGAACAAGAGGTTCAGAGTGCTGTATAGACTACTGAATTGAAAATAGTACCACAGTACTGTCTTTCACTCAGGTTTTGTCATGTTGTTTCAAAAAGTAGAAGTTTCCCCAAAGTTCAGATATTAGGACTGTAATAATTTCAAAGTAATGTCATTAGTGAAGATATGAAGGAAGAACTTGTAGACTCTTTGTGGACATTTCTCATCTTGAAATATTAACTTATTTCAATGCCTTTTGAATTAGATAAATTTACTATAAATTTGGCAAGGAAAAAAACCAACAAATCACTGAACAGTGACCTCATTGTGCTTTCCAGTTCCATGTGGATTTAATAAAAATATCATGTTAGTAACTAAGGACTAGTATGCAGACTTATGAAGTATCCTGGGCACAAACCCAGTTTACCTTGATACTATGATTTTTAAAACTCTTATTAGTAGAGTTCCGACCAAAACTTTCTCACCATGCTAAATGGGTTCCAGTATGCAAGCCATCTTTGGTACAGGACCCTTCTTTTTGACATGCAGTTGCACCTGGAGTTTAGCTTCTCTTTTGGTTTATAAATTTTCTCAGATTGAATACACTTTCTTAGAATATAAAGGGTTCCAATGGATGTCAAGCATTTTATGGATAATTTTTCAGAATATTCAAATTTTTGATAGGTGTTTAATGGGCCATTTATATTGATAGTGGCAGGAAAAAAGAAACACCAACAAACAAAAAAAGGGTTGTTTGTTTGGGTTTTTTTTTAACCTATTTTACAATTTTATTGCATTGCCATCCACGGGCACTGCTGATATATCTGCCTCAGATACAAATGAAACATTCCTTCAGACAGCTGGATGTTTCCTGCCTGCCAGCTTAGAAATCAAACTTTGCATGATATTACAGAAATTCATCATTTTTTTTCCTTTGGCAAATGACTTAGTGGTGAAATTGTTATAGTCAGCTGTACTTTCCTATTTTGATCATCTTGTCACTTTCTGATTCAGCTGATAAAACGATATGTATTTTGTCAAGGGAAATATATAGACACATTACTCTTGTTGACGGCAGAAGAGGGTCACAAAAATTTCATCAAGGGAAGCTTCTACATTACAGCTTCTGTCTTGCAAAAAAATTTGTGCCCAGAATAAGTTTACGTATAGGACTAATTCTGTTGATCTCAAGATTACTTACACGGTGTGTCCCTTCAAGTATATGAGCTTTCTAATTACCCAAATATGTGCTTGTCTGCTTATGTGAATACATTACTGCTTAAAACAATACATATATGAATTTTTGGGTTTGTGGTCTACATTTTATTCATGTCATTTGTATGTAGGCATGTAGGTGAAAGTGGTCTAATTTTCAGAATTGCTGTTGACAACAGCAGTTAACTGGAGGCAGTGGTGCTCGGGAAGTTAGGTTAATAATTCTTAAAAGGCTGTATGTATATACTCTTGGGTGCTGCACCTTCTTCAAACTATTTGAGAAACATTAGGCCATAGCGTCTCAAACAATCTTCTGAAAAATGACAGGTTTTGCTGTAAATTTAACTTTGATGCCTGGTTTCAGGGGAAAACTCTTCTAAATAAAAAGAAAGAAAATGCAGTAGGGATATTTCATTGCATTATCCTTAGTGTTGTTTTGCTTTTATAAGCAAATTCTGTTTTGTCTTTTCCATTGTTAGAGAGAAAGTTATCATCAAATTCAACATTGATTTATTCTGGTTTCATTTTGTGGAATAAAACTGAGGTAAAGAGATGATGAAAGAGATTCATAAGGATTGAATCTGAGAGTTGAAAGGCAAGATATTAATGGTTTTGGTTCTCATTGTTACTTTGGGGTATATCTGCTGAATTGGTGTAATCCATCCAGGTCTACATCACAAAAACAGCAAGCAGGCTAGAATCAGAAATGACAGGAAGACTTTAACTACCTTCTTATCTCTGGAGGTTATCCATCCTGTGCTTAGATATATGTTGGCAGAATAATGTGAGTAATTTCAGAGCACTGCAGCTCATCTTCTGACTTCTTTGAGCATGAATCAAGAACTCTGCCTTTGCAGCAATTAGTCTAGAACGTCTCAACAGCAGTAAATTCACAGAGACTGCATCTTTCTTGCTTTAAAAACTCTCTGCAGTGTTCTGGCAGTGTAAAAGGGGCTTAAAGTGTTCATAAATTATTTTTTCTTTGTGCTTCATAGCAGCCAGTCTTCATGTAAAGAGAGTCTGTGTAAAAGAACAGCATAGATAGGAATTTTGGTTATAGATTTTTAACAATTGACCTGAGGAAGAATGCTTTAAGAGGTGGGCTAGAGATACCCTACACTACTTTTGCATTATTAGGAACACATGTTTCAGTGGGTCGAGAATAAGTAGGATTGTAAAAAAAAAAAAAACCAAAACAAAAACCCAACCAAACCCAAGCCCAAAAAATTTTTAGAGAAGAGGTAGGAAAGTAGAGATTTATAGATGTAAGGGAAAATGTACAATTAGAGATGGAAAACTAACATGAGACATTGGTATTGGCAGTTCTATTTCCAGTAGTGTGTTCTTTGGGCAACAAATCCTCTTGTGAAAAGGATCTTCTGAATATGTTGGGTTTGCAACAGCATCTTTCTAGATGCTGTTTGGAGCAAACTCAAGAAAAGGATTTATGACTGGGGGTGGGGGGCAGAGAGTCAGTGCCAAGTTATTTCATACTGATGAGTTTTTGCCAGGATGACATCTAGTTCAGTTTTTGGCCAATGGTGTTTACTAAGATCCTGTGAGTATTTTATCATGCCTTTTTAACAGAAGGATTAGCTTATAACCTGGAAGGTCTTTAAGGAACATGTTTTCTTACCTCTCTAGTTGTGGATTAGATACAGAATTCTAATATTTTGTCATTTGAAGTATTTTTACATATTCTAATTTCTAAAAGCCCGTTTGTGAAGGCAGATATGTGTAACTCAAAGTCATAGTTGAGTTCTGATTGCTCCAACAGGATGGGATATATTTTGATTTAACCAGTATTATCATATCATGTCTGCTATTGGCAAAAGTTTTTCTCTTACTGCTGTTTTCTCACTTTCATACTGCATCGTCTACAGATTCAGGATACAGTCCAAATGCATTTTTTTTTGTTTTACTGAAGCAAAAATTGGTAACTGCTGAAAGACATCTCTGGCTTAGAAATGAAGTATCTGTCATAATAAAAGCACAAAATGGCAAGTGTAGTTAGTATTTTTTGATAATGTCATTCTGTGTCACAGCGCTGCTTTGGCTTTTTCTGCAATTCGACTTCTCCAAGATGCAGAAATTTTTAGGATGGAAAAGACACATTCTAAAGAAGAAAATGATGAAAAACAGTGTTTGGTATGTGTGAATATTTGTTTTAAACTATTGTTTCTTAGTATATAAAGTCTTGCATGGAGTGTTGAGTGTTTTTCAGAATATTACTAGAACATAGCAGCCATCTGCATTATGTGATTACCGCTAACCTGGGGAGAAAATGATGTTTGACCTATTTTAGATACCTGCATGCCTATAGTATATTCAATATGTCTGTAATCATAATTTTAATTACATGTGGTTTGGAATTACATCTTTTGTTTGTACATTCTCAATTGGCAACAGTGAGAATTTTTAACTCTCCATAAACAAAAAGAAAGTGGAAAAAATAGCTATAAGGCGAAAATCTTGTATTCTTCAATTAAGGTATTTTACTTTTTCTGATTGAAAACATACTTAAGAGTATCCTCATTCAAAGAGCCAGACCAACCATTGCTGTTCACATCACTGCTGTGTTCCAATTTTAGCAAGATTTTGGTTGACTTCTGTTGTCTATAACATAGGGATACCGACTTATACTTCAGAAAGCAAATATGCAATATACCATGCATTTATTCTTGAGCACACAGCAGATCAAACTGACTTACATGGACAAAGCAATTGACAGTGAGGTCAGATTTTGTGACATGCATGAAACTAGACTTCCCTGAATGCAGTTTAATTATTTCGTCTGTGTTGCTTATCAAGGTCTTCTGTCTTTCTGCACTTGCTTCTCTATTTTCTTGAGACTGCCATGTATCCAGTAACTGAGTTACAGCTTTTTTTTTTTTTTTCTCATTTGCATCAATGCAAGCAATGATTTTTTGTGTACGTGCAACAAAGCTCATGCACTGTCCATTTATTGCTTGGCGGAACAAATCTTTCATACATAGACTGTAAAATTTTGTTAATAGGACTATTTTTATATTCTTTTTAAATTCTGCATTTATAGAATCATAGAATCATAGAATAGTTAGGGTTGGAAAGGAACTTAAGATCATCTAGTTCCAACCCCCCTGCCATGGG
>JAOEHY010035610.1:0-49895 GCA_025447955.1 Psilopsiagon aurifrons
AAGAAATTCTTTACTGTAAGGGTGGTGAGGCACTGGAATGAGTTGCCCAGGGAAGTTGTGAATGCTCCATCCCTGGCTGTGTTCAAGGCTGGGTGGCACGGTTTATGGGGAGGTGTCCTTGCCCATGGCGGGGTGTTGGAACTAGATGATCTTAAGATCCTTTCCAACCCTAACTATTCTATGATTCTGTGTCTTCAGTGGGATTACCACTTGTAGGACATGTCTTCAAGACCTCCAAATAGAAGCTTGTAACCTACTCTGGAGGGTGAAAGGTATCATTAAACAACACACTGCACACCATCTTCACTTCAATAACAACTATTTGTCATAACACAATGATTTGTCCAAAGCCACAGATCACAATGCTTAATTAAAAGCATTAAAACTACAAGCACTATAGCATACGTAGATCTTAGGTTGCCCAAAGCTAGGCATACAACAGGATGAGGGTTTCAGCAAAAGAAAGAACTGCCCAAGTTGCACATGTAGCTCTTACACAATCAGGCACATCCGTATAAAAATTTAAGCTGCATCTGCTTATCTCCAAAACAAGCTAAACCACCTTTTAAACCAACTTTTATTCACAGTCCTCCTTGATGTGGGCACTGCTGAAACATTTTTCTTGCTTTCTACTTTCAGCAGTGCTGCATTTGACTCTGGCTTTGGAGATGTTCAAATTGCACTCAAGGCAAACAAAAGCCAAAGTAATGTTTATTGTGCAATCTTATACACAAAAACAACACTTTGCACCAACACTTGCTCTGCTTCCCCTGAAACATCATTTTAATTCAACAGTGCACACTACATCACCAACCTAAAGGCAACATCTGTTTTTCCTGCCATTTTTACATTATTAAGTCATTTTTCTTAGTGCATTCTTTGTTTCTTCTCAAAGGATCAAGAATGTCCCTTTTGTTTTGCATCTTTTTTCCTCTCTGCCTTACTCCAGAAGATTATGAGCTGCACTTTGTTTCTGCAATACTGGGGTTTCTGTGGTGGAAAACTGCAGGAATAATTCCCATTATAAAATTTCACAGCTGTACCCTTTCATCATGGGATGAGACAGGCAGCCTAGAGTATTAAATCAGAACTCTGACAGCTGGATGGGAGGTGCAGTGAAACTGAGAGTTAAAAAAAAAGAAGCAAACAAAACAAACAACAACAAAAAAAAAAAATCCAAACAAACAAAACCCAAGCAAATAAAAGTAAATAAAATAATAAAAATAAATAAAAATAAAACCCAAGAAAAAAACAAGTCATTGCCACAATGTACCACGGACAGTGGTACAAGGCTGGAAACTTACATTGATAACAAGTACATGGTTCAATAACAGGATATTTTGAAAGGGAAATCAAATACAGAGTTGTTCTTCAGGCTTAGGTTGTGAGCTCCCTGCAGAGCAGTATTATTTTGAAGGTACTAATGAGCAGGATTTCAAATACTTTTTTCGCTAAAAATTAAAATACATCACATAATTTGCAAGTCTGCAAGTTTATATTTCCATATTTACTCTGTACTGAAGTAAAAACAGTGTAAAGTGCTTTTTTCAGAACATATTTTACCTTTAGGATAATAAAGCAAACCTCTTTAGAAATTTACCAGACAAAGTGGGAGGGGGTTTGTCATCTTTCTGTCTCATTAAAATTAATGCATATCTTGTGTGTAAGCTAGATTTTAGTAAACGAACAATTGTTTTGCCACTAATAATACTTCTTCTTAAACACTAAATATTGACTTCTATTTTTTGTAGGTGCAGCTACTGCAATCCCAGATGTAATTTCACTAATCGTGGTCCTTCCTCAGCAGCCATATAGCAAGCAGTCCCAGTAATGAGGAGTTCACATTTAAAGCAGGTGAAGAAATGCCTTCATGAAAACAGAAGTGATTTGCAAGTTGTCAGGGCTTGATTAGTAATCACATCTGCAGAATGTCTGCTTATTGATGTACACTGAATAAAATGAATTATGAATAAAATCATCAGATGTTGTTTATGTTACAGTTTGTCTTGTAAGTAGCATTACAGATTTGGAGACATAAGTTTGTTATTCAGGTAGAATACCTGAGACTTCAAATAATCATTTACATGTCCCATGTGAAACAAGCTGCAACTGTTGTTACACTTCTACATCTTTCTCTGTGTGTAATCAGGGGAAAAGAAAATCCCGAATTTCCTAGATAGATCTGGAATGTGAGAATTCAAAATACAACTTTAAAGCTCCCTTCTTTCGTAAGGTTCCAGTTTCCTTAAAAGTGCCGTCATTTTTAAATGGGGCTCTCACATCAACATGGACATATTTGTGTTCAGTATTGCCGAATTTGGCTTAGCAATAGGAATTTGGCAAGTAGATGATCTGTTGAAGATGTTGCTTAAAACAGACATGTCCAGGGCTCCTGTCACCTTATTGCCATCATACACCAGATACAATATTGGTTATCTGCTACAGACATGTGTACGTAAGTTCACACAGGCTAGAAGTATCCTGGAACAGCCATAAGTCCACACTGTGTGATTGCCTGGGCACTAGAATCAACAAACACTTTCTCTTCTGCCAAATCTCAACTGGAAGTACTTTATCAATCTTTAAAAGTATATATTTTCACAATAGGAACAGTCTAACATGTGGAGAACATTAAATTGCCTAAATAGTTCTGATGCAGACAGATAGTACTATCCTCTCCATGCCTTTGATGAGTGTCCAAATTGCAAATGTTGTATTGCCCATAACATCAGAAGATGGAAATAAAACAGCTATCTAAAGAAATCAAGGGGAAATGCATAGAAAGGGAGACGTTTTTTCTTTTCTATGAGAAAAGAGTAGACGATCACATTGGGTACCCTCATGAAGAAAAGCTGAGTTTTTTCAATACCTGTATCTCTTTTTCTCTTTATAATTTTATAAGCAAAGCAATGCTTCTCTAGCATCCTTATGAAAGTCTCAGGCTGTTATGCTGTGAAGAGTGGGCAGTGGCAGAAGCAAGTCTCAACTGGATTTTCTTCACTTTCCCTAAATTTATTTAAACCTCATAGGAGAAACCCACAAGGCTATAGCTCTGCACAAATGAGCCACCTGACATGTCTCCTTCTTCCCCATTTCTGCAGAGAGCCATGCTGTATGGGTTACTATTATTTTAATTTATGATGAACTAGTGCCTAAAGCACGTAACTTCAGTAGGCTCTGTCATGTTACCTCCCTGTTGTAAGCTAGTCTTAGCCTCACAGGGAGCCTCTTTGTTTTCTTTCCTGGCACAATTTGCAGGTGAACATCTCTTCAGACCTCCCTCAAAAAGTCCAAATTTACCATGAGATTGGGGATGCCTGCAGCCTTAGTCCATGTTGCGTTGCTCTCCAGTACAAGAGGCACCAACCACAACAGGCTGGGAAAAGATGAAGAGCTGCTTAAGTATTAAATTAAGAAATAATAAGAAATGTTTAGGGTTAAGCATCCAGCCTCTTCCAAAATGCCTTGATTTAACAGGTTGGGTGTCCACTTAATTTTGAAACAATCATGTATTGTACTCTCTTTCAGGTTCCAAAATTGGAATATGTGCAGAAGCTTAAAATGTAGACATGCTGACAGGGATTTTCAAAGCAGACTAGAGTATTAAGAATCATTTTCCCCTAATATTAGTGGAAGGCAATGTCAATCATTTAGACTGCTTTGTAAATCAGCATTAAATTTCATCGTAGGAACTGCTGACTACTAGGTTTATTGAATACTGTCTGTTCTGAACACTGTGTACTAGACAAGGCAGTTGTACATTAGAGGTGCAGGATACAAAGATGATGTTCTAATTTGCTTCAAGCCAGAGATACCAGTTTAGTGGTAATCTCGAGTGAGGCTTGTATGTGGTGCACAACACAATGTAAAACAGTTCTCTAATTTATACTTTATAACATTAAAGTATAAAATAGTAATATTAGAATGACATTAATAGGAATTCAGTGGAACTTGCATTTTCCTCAGGAAGCCTGATTACAATTTTTCTCAGCATCTACTGCTGCTATCAGTAGCAGCAGTCTTTCAAAGGTACTAAAGGGAATACTACACACTTGCAGTGACCCTGAGCAAGAAACCAGTGGGGACACCTTTCCCATGCATACCTTTGAGTTGAGGACTGGAAGTAGGACCATGGAGAAGAAAGAACAGCCTTAACGATCCTTGGAAGAAGCACATGCAACACAGTGGCTTTGCATAATACATACCGCCTGCTACACTGGTTCAAGGCAAACTCTTGGCACCTTGTGGCTACCTCAGGCTGTGAGAAGCTTAATGAATTCCCTGGCTAACAATGAAAGCTGCATGTACCAATTTGGGTGTAGTGTAGACTGATCCAAAATTCATACTGAACTTTCAGCATAGATCCAAAATGTAGCCAGTTGTTTTTTGTCCCTTCTATGTGACTCTGTCACTATCTGAAGCAGAGGACAAAAGGCCAGGAGATGACTGCTGTGTGAAAGGTTTCCATTTTTTTCAGGTGAGAGGACCAAAGAGAGGATAACGCCTAAAAATCTCTCATTAGGGGTGTGCTCTCTTTTAGAGTTGAAACTATTAGCTAGCAGGCTTGAAGGCTACATGACGGGTCTCTGAAGAATTTCAGAAATATGGACTCTAATCTGCCTCACTCCAGTTTCAAAGTGCTGTCAGATCCCTTATTGGAGCAGACGGATTTAAGCCTTCTTCATCAAAAAGATAAAATCAGGATTCCAGCTCTTTCACTGTTATAACATGCTGGAGTTGAAGTGGACTGATCTGGAATACTGCTCTGCTGACAGGCAGGGTACACAACTAAATGACCACTCACTAGACATATAACATGCACAGTTTATTAAAAAAGCACATTAAAGTGAATAAGCACACCAAAGCAAACAAGCACACTAACACAAATCGGATATATTTCTCCAAATATGAAGTAAATAAGTACAATAAAGCAAATCAGATATAGTATATGTAAGTACAGAGGAAGTTTGCAATGCATCAAGTCATTACTACACAGAGAGAATAGTAATTAAGAAGAAATACACCACCAATTACCACTGAATCATCATCCAAGCCCACACTTCAGGCTGGGAAGCCTCACTGCAGCCAATGACAGGAGTGTCAGGCAACAGGAAAAATTCCTGTGCAGTGCATGCACCCATAGGTTGAGGCTACAGATTTGGCTACAAGAGGGTCCTGCTCTTATCCCCTTAATAGAGCAACACCTGGTTTATGACAGATCTGTAATTGCTTACTCTTGGGGCCATGCAGTTTCTCATGATCTCTTCATTGTCTGTGCCAAGAGCATTGGCCGGGCGCCCTGGTGCAGCCACATACGAAGGTCATACAGCTGCACCCCTATGTTTTCCTGCCTCTTTGTGACAAAACATAAACGCATATACTCTGCTGAATACACTCTGGCGAAACCATACTTTGTTATGTCTCAGTCATGAGAAGAAATCAACTCTCAGCTAGGTTCCTACTGTTAAATTGCAGCCTTGACGCAGTCAAGCTGAAGACACCTCTGGGCAGCTCCTCCATGGAGGAGAAAGGCATGATGCTATTACTTTCCCAGTTACTTAACCTTAGCTGGATACTTGTCATTAATAAAAGTTGCCCTTTTAGACTGGAATATACTTTTTTGACATTGTAAATCCAGTGCCAATCCCTCAGGCCTTCTTTGAGGAACCTGTTAAGATAGGAGAGCAAACTGAGAATGGACTAGAGAGTCTGGAGCCAAAAGATTGTTTAAAAAGATGTTAAGTGATCTTTTTGTCATCCTTCACTATGAGGGTGGTGAGACACTGCACAGGTTGCCCTAAGAAGCTGCAGCTGCTCCATCCTTGGCAGTGTTCAAGGCCAGGTTAGATGGGGCTTGGAGCAACCTGGTCTAATGGAAGGTGTCCCTGCCTGGGGCAGGAGGTTGGAACTGGATGATTTTTAAGATCCTTTCCAACCCAAACCACCCTATGATTCTTTGATATATGGGGGTGTCGCGGTTCAAGCCCATCCAACAACCCAGAACCACGCAGCAACTTGCTCACTCTCCCCCCTTTCTCTCCTGCACTCCTGGAGGGATGGGGAGGAGAATCAAAAGAATGTAACTGCCACTGGCTGAGATAAGAACAGCCCAGTAACTAAGGTATAACACAAATCACTGCTGCTGCCACCAATAATAATAATGATAAGCGAAATAACAAGGGAAGAGAATACAACCACTCACCACCCACCAACCGATACCCAGCCTGACCCCAGCAGTGATCTACCCCTTCCGAGTAACTGCCCCCAGTTTATATAGTCGGCATGACATGCTGTGGTACGGAATACCTCTTTTGCTTGTTTGGGTCAGGTGTCCTGGCTCTGCTTTCTGCCAGCTTCCCCTCCTCCCTGGCAGAGCATGAGACTCAGAAAGTCCTTGGTCAGACTAAACGTTACTGAGCAGCAACTGAAAACATCAATGTTATCAGCATTGTTCTCAGGCTGAGAGTCAAAACCACAGCACTGCACCAGCTACTAAGAAGGAGAAAAATGACTGCTACTGCTGAACCCAGGACAGGGGTAATGGAAGCAAAGTCACACAATGGTGACAGCAGCAATAAAATCAGATATTCAGATTGTGACCTCAGTTGCCATTTGGTGCAGTAGTTTATTTTCACCTTTTCTATAGATTTTGCCAGTCGGGTTGCAAGTTACTACTTTCTTTACTATATCAGCTTTGAAGCAAAATCCAGTATACTAACACAAACCCCAACAGTAAATATTTTCCAGTTTTTAAGGAAATACCATTTCAGCTATGTAGTATATGTGAAGGATAATCAGCAAGCACCAGAACAGAAATAAATGCTTCTTAGTGAAGCCTTTCTGCTGTAGTCTGCGTTGTCTGAACAGAAAGGAGATGACATACTAGAATCTACAGGAGTCAAGCTCTAGTTTTCAATTCCAAACTAAAATAACATACTTTTATTTTATCTTTTTCTCTTGGCAGATTTAAATAGCCAAGGCAGCTTTAACAGGCAAGAGGGTCAGGAGTCCCTTTCCTATCAGCATTAAAGTTGTCAGGATCTATGAAATTCAATGCCACAAAATGTTTCTAATGGGGTGGATAACACAAGTCCTGGTGTACACGTGAATCTCTGATCATTAACAGCTACAGAGAGATGTGCAGTTAAGGGGTGGTGACCTATTTCAGTGGCATCATTATGCTGACAGAATAGAAATTCAACCAAAAAAAAGGCATTTTTTTTGTGAAAAGTTGTCATATTTACAGATATATCTCTGCCCTGCACTGTAGTGCTGGCACTATTTCTTTTGTCACTGCTCTCCAGATGTAAAGTGTCAAGGGAGGCTCTGAGAATAGAAAGTGGAAAGTGAGGACTAGCCAGGATTTTCTTTTTGTGTAATTTCAGTAAAGGAAATTGGGGAAGGTTGCCTTTCATTTCTTCTCTGGAGATCATCCAATTCTTCCCTCCTCCCTGGGAGCCAGGCTAGGTTCCTGCAGCAAGGTGTAAGCTGGCTAAGTGAGCTGTGGTCCTAACAGCAGTCATGGAAATCCCAAAAGGAGGGAGGCTGCTTCCCCCACCTGGGGAGCTTCAAATAACCCCAGCTACCAGGACAGTAAAGAAGCGAAAAAGATGAAATGCATACATCATTAATTCTTTGGTTCTTCCCTACTTCAAGCAAAGTCAGTGCAAACAGGATCTCCTCATTTCCTGACCTGCATGCTTGTACAGGGGGTGCTCTATGGCTTGCTTCATATTAAAGACTGAAGGTCAGGATAACACGAGGCTATTCAAGCTTAGCAGGGGGGCTGGCAGGACATGGAGGTCTCAGGAAAGACCTTGTTTCTGGTCCCTGATGCCAGCAGAATCACTTACAAGAAACTGTTTGTGGACAACAGACGTCATTTGGCTAGGAGACTTCTGCTCTGCAGAATGCTCCTGGGAGTCCCTTCTACTCACCGTGTCTGGTGCTCCATCAAGAGGAGGTGCCCTGCCACTGGCACAACTGTTTGAAGACCCTTCTATACAGAGGGCTTCTTAGTGCAAGCTCCCCATGCCTGCAGAATGAAACCAAGCAAACATGGAAAAACCTAATAGGCTGCACTTATTAATAAATTATGGCTTACCTATTCATAAGCCTGCTGTCTTGGGAAAGTTTGAAACAAAGCCCTGTTCTCTAGCTGTTTATTTCTTAAACAATGTCATCACCTGCTGTGCATGCTTCAACCCCATGTCTCAATAGCAACTGGAAAAACTGAAACAACAGAAAAAGGGGGAAACAACTTCAGTTAAACCAAGTCTGGTATAGAGATTTTTTTCTACCAAGAATGATCTTGCGCACTTACAGAACTGGACTCAGGGGTATAGGTTGAGCTCTGCCACTGCCATCCTGTTCAGCTTCAGGCATATCTTTTACATTTTTTCCACCTGCATTTTCCAGGCATGAAATGCTGTGGGAAGTGGAGGGGAGATTTCCCAGTATTTGCCTGTCCTGTTGCTCAGGCTGTTTTTCCTACCAGATCACACCACCTGCGTCTGTGCCTGTGAAAACCTGTATGAGGGGGCAGTGGGGATGAAGAAGTTATACCAGTACTAGCATCTGCCGTCCCTCAGCAGACGGGTGAGCACACATATTTGCTTGTTCAGATAGTTCTCACTTTCACTAAGTCATGAGTGGCAGCAGACTGGGAACTGCCACCACCAGCCACCCAGGTGGGTTTGCAAGGTTGTGGATATGCAATCCCCATCATGCAGCCACCACTTCTCAGGTTGAAGTGTCCAGGTGGGATTAGGACAACTGTCCTTGGGTGATGTCCCTTCCAACCCAAACCATTCTATGATTTCATGATGGCTTTTTGGGATGGGGTTCTCTGAGGTGCAGCTCACAGTAGTGAGCTTTCAAATGGCCCAAGCACAACCCCTGGTGTTACAGCCACTGTGCACCCCCAGAAAGCACCCTGGGTATGGATGAGAGAAGGATGGCAAGAGACTGTTGTCTGACGAGGCTGAGAGCCCCAATTAAAACTGCAGATGAAGTAGCCTCTCCTGGAAATGTTGGATGGTGCCACTGCTGAAATTTTTGAAGGCTGTGCAAGACATTGTGTTTGAAGGAGCCTAAAAAGTGATCATGGACAATGAACTCAGTAAATCTAAAAATTTAGATCAACTTTACATTCCTGGCCTATTTAAATGTAGCATCTGAGGCCAAGGTCTGGTAAGGAAAATAAAAAACCTCAGAATTTCAACTTAGATGAAAATAATATGGTTCAAATATGCCTTAGAGAGGAATGCTTGACAATATTGAGGATGCCAGAACAGTTAGTGTAGCACAATGTAACATGCTGGCATGTGGTAATTTTAAGAGCCAGAAGTATCTCCCCTTAAACAATCAGAAATGCAAATGTGAAGACTGTTTCCCGTCCTTGCTCTATGTTTTCTTGACAACTGCTGCCAGGATCCAACCACTAACTTGTCACCACAAAAATATGTCAATGCATTTGTAATGGCTGAGGCATTAATCCTGACCTTCATGTGTACGAGTGTGCCTTCCTCAGTCTTCAGGCTGAAGTCTGTTTTCTCAGACTGACTCAGCCCTACAAATAGCCAGGAGAATGGGAAGGAAAAGGTTTTGTGTCAAGTTCAAGATGCCCAGCATCATGCAGAAAGGTTCTGGTCATATGCAGAACAATGACTAAAAAAGTTTGTCAAAAAAAAAAAAAAAGGCTTTTTAAAAAAACAAACACAGGTGTTTTGAACTAGAACTTTTTCTAATCCAGGTCAGCTCTACAGCAAGGACAAGAACCCAATTTCCACCACAGAACTAAGCTGTCTTATTAAAAGTTCAGGATACACATATCTCACAGTGCTTTCCAGATACACTCCAGAGCTGAGCAGGGACTGCAGATTGTTTCATATACTCTTTTCCAAAGAATTGAAAATAAAAATCTGTCCTGCAGGGAAATGGGATACAATTCACACATTATCGAGATGTACCATTCTTGCTCTTTTAAAAATTGCGATGAAAAGAACAGCCATTTAACTGACATTCGGAAAATATTTTGTTTCTTCTCCATTTTTAGCTCCTGAACAAAGTATACTAGAATACTTCTTTCCTCTTGCTTGCCTACTCTTCTAGAATCTTCTTGCTCCTCCTTACAACCTCTGTCCTCCATTGTTTTCTTAGTATCTTCAAAATTCGGAAATGCTACCCTGCCTTCCTACCCTAAAAGTAAAATAAAAACCAGTAAGGCTTAATACGATGCCTTATTTTTTTTTATTAAAATTCCTTACCAACAAAGCAAAACATTCTGGAAACAAAAATCTTAACCAACATGGGTTAAAACATAAAAGGACTGGGTCATTGTTTTATCTTGTTACATTTAAAGCTGCCTTCACTAACCAAACGCTCATAGGGTCTGTCCCCTGCTGGCTCTGTCATCACCTTGTAAGTCACCTTACAGAGACCATTTTCTCTGCATTGCAAGTTACCAGCAAGAAACTCCTCCTCTGCTGATGCATACAGTATCATAACTGTACAATTGCAAACAGCCAAGAGGGTAGGCTGCTACAGCACATCTGATCACCGTTTCCTTGCCAAATTAAAGAGAGGTACACAGCCCTGCAGCACATTTTGCTGGGGCCAGGAATGCTCAGCGCTCATTAGGATGCGCCCCGCTTACCCCTTGCCTGCAGCAAGCATTGCAGTTAAATAGGAGAGAGGAGAAATATAGGGTGTATAGTGTCCAGCTCAGATGCGTTCCTGCGCTTCACAGTGTTATAAGCTTTTGTATCAGAAGTGAGATGCACTTTTATACATGATTGCCCTGAATGCATTGAAATAATGTTTAAATGTTTTGCTGAGTGGATGCCATGTGGAAGGAAAAGGTGATGGTGGTGCATTTCACACACCACTTTGGCAGCATTTAATGTGACTACAGGTCATGGATCAAACAGCTTGTCTGTCTCGGCTCCAGTAAGCACTGGGGCATACCGTTGTCTTTGCTGGATATAGCCTATAGCAGAATTCCTCTCCTGGGCAAGGCTTAGCAGCAAAACATGAGAAGGGTATTGAAGGGATTTAACTGCATAGCTTGCAAGTCTTAGTAGAAGTTGCCCATGTGTGTTCCCAGTGCACACATGAGAGTATGGATGTCTGGATCCTGTGTGACAGGACATTTCAAACCCAGCTGTGCAGCAACACATAGACCTTATGTGGTGACTGAACATAAAAAAACAAGAGGATTTAAAGAAAAACAACAAGCTGAAAGGGACTAAATAAGCTACATGACAGATGTCATCCAACAAATTGCTTGAAGGTGGTTAGAGTATCGCAGTGTACTCTGGAATTGCTGCATTTTTGCTAGCTGTGAACCCACCCTAACACCCACTTACAGATACTGCCTCACTTGGGATAAGGCAATAAAAATTTGCATTTTGGCCACAGAGACTACTGCAATTATATAATGTTCTGTAAGTCTTCTATACAACAAAGGACCTCTTTCATAGAGGCGAAGCTAAGCAAGAAGTCACTTTGACATGCCGTCATGAGACAAGGAAGCTGGGCACCAATGAGGAAAATGGGACCTGGAGATGGAAAAACTTGAGAAAGCAGTGGCCTTGACAAGCAGGCTACAGCAAATAGCACATCTCAGAGCTGGAAACAGGGTGGAGGTGGAGGATGTCTGGGAGAGGAGACAGGGTTTCCAGCAGAGAGGCACACAAAAGGGCAGCCACAGACGAGCAGGATCACTTCCAGACCCCTTTCCTCCAAGATGATGAAGTCTCCTTGTCCTGTCAGCTTGGGGTTATTTAAACAAAATTGTATGCTGCAAAACGCTCCTCAGACAGGACAGCAGCAGGGTGCCTAACTCAGTTTCTGCACTCCAATCAGCAAGGTGGCTGTCCTGGCTTGGGGCCCCCAGTCTGCAGGGGCAGCCCTGTGCTCACCCTTGCAGTAGCACCTGATGGCTGGGAGAGTGTGAGAGGCTTATTTTCTTTGCTGTTTATGATAAAACAAAGCAGATGGGAAATCATACAAAAAAAAAAAAAAAGGAAGAAAAAAGAAGTAAGAAAAGGTGAAGAGGTTTCTAAACTGAATCCACGCTTGAAATCAAGGATCAAGGGTACTGTCACGATACTGTATCAGGTTTCCCCTCCCTTCCTCACCTGCCTCCTCCCCTATTTATAATACACCCGGGTTCTTCAGTCAGACCATCTGTACATACAGCTTTGTCACTTACAAGTGACAATACAGTGCTTAAATGTGAAAAGCATGTGCAGGGTGCATGGACACCTTCCCTCTTCCTTCCATACACGTGCTGTTCACTGCCGCTCTTACAGGCTGTCGTTGCAGCAGCAGCAGCTGCCTTTCGCAGCATGCCATATTACCACTGCATTCATGAGCGGCTGTGCTGTGCCCCCACTGCCAGTGTTTTCCCTGTGCCTTCTTGTAACCAAACCTGCTTCAACTGGGGGCTGCAGCCGCCTGCCTGCCTGCCGCAGCTCCTGCTCACTGCACCATGTACCACCGTACTCCCCTCTCTGCCGCACTGCTTCCTAAGGACATGCTGTGGCACAGCTGTCTGCCTCTTTTGCCGCAGGTTTGGGCTGCTGTGAATGCTACTGATATTGAGCTTCTGTCGTGACCCAGCACCCCATAGGAGGAGCAAATGAGCTGAGACGTCAACGCAAAAAATTATAGCCATGCGAGCTATCCCTGCACTCAGCTGCTGGGAGAGTGCATACATGGCTTGTGTGACAACACTAGCACACAGAAGCGGCAATGAAATGCAGTTAGCAATACAGCTGGGAGACAGGCAGCGAGGCAGGCACTGGTCCAGTGACTAAAATGATCGCACCGTGAGCCAGCCTGCAGTGCATCCAAAAGTGGCTGATTACTACTACAGGAGCTCGGCTTTCTTTGCAATTACTCCAGTTCCCCTGGGTGACTGCAGCGTGTGCTCTGTTTTGGTTTTGTTTGCCTTCCTTTTTTTCATCTGCACATCCCACCACCGCTCGTCTCCCTCTCTCTCCTCCCGTGTCCTTCTCTCCAGGATGGCGGAAGCAGAGTTGCACAAGGAAAGGCTCCAAGCCATAGCAGTAAGTCAGTTTCATTTTACTTGCTCTTTTGTCCATAGCCGTGGGTTGTGGAGGGAAGCAGGGATTCCAGCAGGGTGTCTGGGAAGTGCCTGGAGAGCCTGGCTTCTGCGAAGTTGTGCGTGGAGTTCCCCGTTTGGGAAACGAGTGGTTAAAGTCTGCTTTGCAGGATTTGGCGGAGAAAGAGGGCTCTGAGGAAGAGCATTGAGCTGACACGTGCAGAAAGAAAAATGTGAATGCACAGTGGCACGTTTAAAAGATTGATGACGGAGAGGAAAGGAAGGAATAAGTGAGGAGGATGGGAGATTGCGGGAGAAAATCAGTACTTTGCTGAAAAGATATTTTCTCACAGTGGGAGCTTTAGCTTACCTAATTAAGAAATTAAATAAAAATGATTTGCAGCAAGATGGCTTTTTGCTGCAGAAAATAATTATGATACTTTTTAAAAAAAAACCCAATACAGATAGAATTATCATAATCATGTAATTATTTGGTCTATCAGATAAACTGTCACCTCAGCTTAATAGCTGAGTTCAGCCAAATTCCCTGGCAAGTTGCATCCTGCCATGGATAAAGTCTGGGCAGTATTTTGCCCCATTTTATTTGAAACTTCAGTTTCAACATTTAGTACCATAATTTGGAGTGAGCCATGAGCTGAGCTGGTGCAGCCCTCAGAGGAACGTGGGCAGTGACACCTAGTGAGGATTGAGCCTGGGTGTTTTAAAACAGCCACCATCAACACCATCATCCCGGCACTCAGAAATTGCCAGCTCATCTTTCAGCATGGCACAGGCGCTGTGTCAAAAGGCCTGTGTTTTCCGTGGGCACTGCCAGTCTGCCACCCCCACACAGCCTGCCCTTGTTCAAGTGACACCCAGCTCTTCTTCTTCCCCATGGCTGAGATGCTGATGCAGCTGTGCCAGTCTCAGCTGGATGGCACGGTCTGTGCCTGGGACTGCGCACCTGGAGGTCTGAAGGGAAATGACAGAAGATGGCAGAGCTCACATGGATTTCACGTTCCCTTTCGTGGTTCCCCCAATGATCAACAGATGCTATGTTTTACTGTATCCAGCAGAGATTACAGATTTGCTTTGTAGTGAGAGGAATGGCTGCTGCTGCTGCTGCTGTTCCAAGCTGCTTTCTCTAAGTTTGTTATCCCAGTAATAGGTCCATAGAGATTTAAAATAACCAGATGTAAAGCAGATAGACTGGGGTTTTTTCCTCCTCTGAAATATTTCCTGAAAAAAGCAAATGGTATCATTTGATATAGGCAGGAGGCTATATCCATTTAGTTTTCAGGTAGTGGAAAGAAGATGCATATTTTTAAACTGGTTCACAGTTTTCTGTCAGCATAAGCATTGCCAAATAAATCTCCAGATGGAAGCAGCAGGAACATTCTCCCAGAGGCAGCCCTCACTACTGCCTGTTTTCGGACTCCTGTATGGCCAAACAGTACTGCAGAGCTGCTCCACGCATTGCTGTCTTGCAAAGCTCTGAAAAACTTCAATCTCCACATTAAAATAAGTGGTTTATATTATTAGTACTTCTTTTAAATACTGTGTAATAGAAAACCAAGAGGCATACCAATTTCCACTCCACATGATGTGCCTAATGCTTTCACAAAAGTAAATCTGATGCTCTGCTTGTGGTGCTTCTATTTCACACCAATGAGGCCATTGGTGTGTAGAATTGTCACCTACTGTATCACAACTTTATACAGTAGGTTGGTGCTGGTATGAGAGAGGGCCTTGGGAATCCGGATCTTCATTTTCTGTATTTCTCTTTTGGTTTCTACATTGAAAGCATTTTATTGCAGTGTCAAAAGTATTCAGCCTTACTTTAAGCTTGAATGTGGGTCCATGAACTGTCTTCTTTGCTTACCCACTTCACAGAGCAGCAAGTTTTCCATATAAACTTATTAGGTAACTTTTCTCCTGTGCTTGGGCTGCTACAGATGTTTGTCAGGATGCAGAGATGTTTATTTCTGGTGTAAGCTTTGCTCCATCAGGATGAACAACATGACACAAATTAGGCATTTCTCTTGTGCCACTGGTTAGTGACACAAAATAAGGTCAATCCTCAGAATTTTTGTGGCCTTTCTTAGAAGAAGGAAAAGGTAGCATTTTGGTTCAGCTCAATGTTCCCTCTATTTTAGCAAGCTGCAGTATCTCACTCAGGTGAGCAGAAGCTTACACCAGCACTCTTCAATCAAGCTGGTTGAAAACTAGGCATAAAGAAACTTGAACTTAAGCACACTGTTTGCTGTATGTTTGTGCTTGCTTCCATAATCACCATGGCAAATGAGCTTGCCAACAAGGCAGGCAGAGTAAATTTTACATGTGCATTGCTGAGTATTTAAGGGAAACCAAATCCAAGCATGGAAATATGAATATTTGCACCAGAAGGCTAACGCCTTTTGAAGAGTTTGATTTTGTACTTTGCTACTCTGACTAATCACAGTTTCAATGTATGTCTGTCTGGCACAGAGTCAAGTGTCATGGGAAGAGGAAAAGAGAGGTCTGTTACATTAATCTCAACCTTGGTGAACATGAGTTAGCCACTTGTTTTGTCAGCAGAAAGTATTTAGCCTCTCTGTGCATTCATTTTCCATCCATAAACTGTGAATAATGGACTTTGCCCTTGTCCAGAGGGCTGTTAGGGGTGCATGCAGGATTGAGGGGAGCTTGGGTGCTATGGTTTGCCAGGGCAAGAAACAGCTAAGTAAGTCTTTAAAAAAAAAGGATGTGTGATTCCAAAAAAAAAAAAGCTTTATTGTATATGTTTTTAATTCCATTGTACAATCTTAAGCTGTGATTTTGCATTTTTGTGTTTCTGAAGTTTCTAAAATTCACAAGATTACTATAGTAAGACTAAAAGCACTGTGGAGGTTCTGTTTTAGAAGTGGGAGGGATGTAAGACAGCTACTAAAAAGTGGAATGCGATTCTGTCTGTTTGGAAGGAAAACATAGACTCTGTGGTTCAGGGAAGGTCCTGTGGTAGCCAGGTGCGACTGGTTTTCTGATCGTTCCTTGAGCAGAGGACATATCACATCTCCCCACTTGGGCGTCATGTGTGCACAGACAGATACTGGTAAATCTTTCTGTCATTCCCCGCTGCTCTTAACATCTGTTTGAGCCTGATTCTAAATCGCCTCAGCATTGGTCAGCTGCTGTAACACCAACAGAATCAATGGTGCCCACTCTGATGGGGAAGATGCCTTGCAGGAGGCAAGCAAGAGGTTAAGAGGAGGTTGGAAGCTGTCTTCTTGCTGAGCTTGCTCCTGTAGCACACTTCAGTGCTTGCATCTGCTTTTTTCCTGAAGGGAAGTGGTGGGTAAGATTTTGGGTGAAAAAGGAAACATTTTTGTGGCTTTAAAAAATATGCCTGCTGCAAGTTGCTCAGAAGTTTGGAATGCTAATAGTCCCAGAGGAAGTGGGCTTCGTGGCCAAAGGACAGGTGAGTTGAGCTAATTTATCACATTTTGGATAAATAAACTGTGTGGCTCCACAGTTTGTTATACGGCCTTCTTCTCTATGACTGCAGAGATCACCGCCAGATACGCAGACGAGCATTTATGAAATGTAAATATTTTCTGTCACTTAGCTAGCAGTCATAGTTTGGAAGCGGGGGCGTCAAATGTGTATTGGTGCATCTGGGATACAGATGAGCATATGACTCAGTGAATATGTGTTATCCATAAATCAGGTAAATTAAAGGCAATTGTGAAGGGAAAGCACCGAGGAGAAATCATCCACCAGAGCAACAGCCAGTGCACTAGCTGGAGGAGTCTTTCAGACTAAGGTTATATCCAGTGTACAAACGAAAGGAAGAAGCTCCTAAAACATGCTGATTTCTTAGCAAGTAAAAAAAGTTACTGCTTACTAGTGCCCAGGTCTGAGAACACTGCTTCAGTGAAACATTAAAGAAAAATAGTTACTGACATTCAAGTAGCCATGTCAAAGATGCCTCCTATCAGACGAGACCATTCTTGCTTTTTCTATGAGATTATGAGTTTATTGAGCTAGATCTGCATTACTTAAGTGTCATCAGGTGTTTTCCTCAGCAAAGCAGGACACTGTTGTTTAAAAATAGCCCTCTCCTGTATCAGAGAAGGCTGCCATAGATGGATTAAGGACTGTCTGACTGACAAGTCTCAAAAAGTTTCTGTTATTGAGGGAGATAACTGAACAGAGCCTTGTTAGGTGAGAACAAAGGCTGGAAAGAGCTTAAAGGAAGCAGCTTTTCAAGGCTTGAATGTGTTCTTTATTGGTATTTTGATGTAAATGAAAAATTGATAGGCTGCAGGCAACACACAGAGTGGTGGAAGGAGTAAATACAAAAGCAAAAATCAGTCCTGCTGAATAAATTGGATTATTTGATAAGTGAAGTCCTCTATTTAAAGAGGTGCTTCACACCTGTATGCAGCTGGTGTTAAGAGAGGCCAAAGCAGGATTGTGCATCCAAATACAAGGGAGTATGGGACCAGCACCACAGAAGAAAGCTCCGCAGTCTAATCAGTGCTTCCTTTTGCAAGTGGCTAGAACTAGTGTGAGAGATAATTCAACAGGGATGGTGAGTGAATCTTAATTTTGCAGAGATTAGTTTCACGAGAGGCTGGGTTTTAAAGTCCTCCCAAAAGGTTCATATGTTTACATATACTATTGCACTGATTTGTCAATTATTTTTTATTTTTAAAAAACATTATTTTTTTAAAATTTTAATTTTAATTTCATTTAAAAATTCAATAATCATTTAAAAAATCAATATTTTTTCAATGCTGTTAGACTAAATCTATGTCTTAGCTTTGGAAAAATAATACTGGTCTAGTTTCAGTATCACTATTGTTAGCAACTTAGGCATTCTGCGTTTCTGGGTTGGACACGCAGCACCTGCAGTGAACATCAGGTGGTGTCTATAAATGTCAGAAAATTTTTTGACAGACACACGAATTTTTTTTCACCCATTCACCTGTTCTCTGTTACCCCACGAAAGTAAAACTTACGACTATCAGGTTTCGCATCCAAGCTCATTTACCACAAAACTTCTCCTTTTTGTGAATCCTTCCAAAGAATGATGTTCATGAAAAAGAGAATATCTGATGCTGGGGATCACATAGAAATATGTGGCAAATTCAGTTGATCCACAGTTTGCTATTGCTGTAATGGCTCAATATAGTAGTTTCCTATGCTTTCTTTTAAGAAGTAATGTTTTTGCTCTTAAAGTTAAGCACGTGCTCAAATCTCTGAACTCAGGTCTGAATTCAGTTGTTTTCACACCTAAATTATGTAGAAAAAAAGGCAGCATGATATGGAAAGAGTAAGCAGCTTGGACTTCAATGCTTGGAAAACAGGTGGGTGAGAAGAATCTGCAGAAGTCGATAAGGTCATGAGTGTTATGAAAAAAGATGAGAAGGAAATAACTAGTCACACCTTTTGGCGCAAGAATTAGTATGTGTCTAAGGAAGGTAGCAGTTATGTACAAAACAAACCCAAAGAGATATTCTTCCTAAAATGAGCTGTTAAACTTTACAGCCACTCTCTCCAGCATGTGGTAGCTGAACAGAGTGCACCTGGGCTTAAACAGAACCCAGCTATGCTCATGGAACTGCAATCCATGGAGGACTTTCTCATCAGATAGAGTTGGTTTTGAGTTGTAAATTACTAGAGGCTGGCAGAGAAGTTTTGCAGGTTTTTAGTATTTGCTTAGCTCCTGAGGTCTTCTGCTTTAGCACTGTACTAGAATGGAGCTTGGCCAAATTGTATGATGCAGTGCAGCCATCCTGTATGTTCAAAGATTTTTTGAGTAACCGTGTCTTTGAGTGCTCTACTGAGCTTCAGAGCTAAAGGAAACCCCTCTTGCAATTCATTGTGAAGCTCATTTGAATATTGCTGCTATATAGTTTAATCCAATTTTTTCATTCCGATTTTTCCTCGTTATCATATTTGCAATTGCGTTTATGGCTATGATTAATCACAGCCATTGCTCTGCCATCCCACTTCTCATCAGTCTAGCATTCAAGTACCTGAAATAGAAAATCCTCCTGTAGTTATGACTCTCCTCCTTCTAAATTCCAAGCTGAAAAAAATCTGAGGGCAAATGAGACCTAAACAGATTTCCAGAGTAATCTAAGGGGAGGAAGACCTGGTGTGGTTAGGAAGAGTCTGTATCCTGCTGCAAGTATTTCCAGGAATGGGTTTAGTATGTGTAAACTAGGGGTAATCACAAACTAAATCTAAATGAGATCTGTACTGTGAACACGATATGAACCCATGAGATTCCTGTGAAACACAGTGGAAATGAGCCGCAGGAGAGGGAAGTGTTATGTTTGCATTTGCCATAAAGGATGAAGAGAGGGTTCCCTGCATGCAAATCTGCAGCCCTAGCCTGGACTGCAGCAGTACCATGAGTCAGCTTCAGGGCAGCCCTTGCACAGAGAAACCTGTCAGAGAACAGTGGTATCTTCTTGTTACTTCTGGAGCACAGAAACCACTGGGAGTTCATGTGCGGTGGAAGAAATGTTATGGCTTTTGCCCATAGCCAGAAGCCAAAGAAATATGACTATAATGCCTGAAAACTAAAACTACCATTTCAGGTTTTATGTGTATTTTTGTTTTTATAATGTTTACATGACAGCAAAAGAAGCGGAAATATGATGAAAAAATATTGCTGTCAAGGTATAAGTGAAAACTAGGAACAAATAGAAACCAGAAACCCACTTGCTTTTGAGAAATTTCTAGACAGTCTCCAGACTTACCCAAACTGAACTGTTTAAATTTAGAATTGTTTCCACAGCACATTCCTAGACCTTAACACATCACCAACATCTCTTGAGCACAGACAAGCATCCAAGATACTGGATTTCATTTTGTGCTTTTCAAATTACATTTTGCAAAAGAAGTTGAAAATAAGTGAAAGGTTTTTGTGATTTTGGTGCTATTGTTGTTAAGTCTCTTGTAAAGTAAAACAGTTGTGAAGTTTTTACTGTTTTGGAAACTACTAAACAGCTCTAGCCTGGTATGTAACTTCAAGAACAGATGCCACATACTATGGTAACAGTGGCGTAGAAGTTCATGGGAAGTCAGAGATAAGAGTATGAGATTTACATGCATGCTAAAAGCAATGGGTAGCTGGGTGCATGGGATGGGGTGGGAAGGCCGTGCATGGTGATGCTCAGTGTCTCCTCAAGCACCCATGCACTTCCTGAAGTCACTCTTTATGTCTAATTCCTTACCCACTTTACACATACTTTTTTATTCTTGCATGGAATGAAATGTATTCTTTCATCAGCTGAATAATTGTAAAGTACAGTCACCATCAAGGTGGTTGGTCTGCAGTGTGCTTGCAAGGGTTAACATCACTTGACAAGTGGCAGTGAAATGGGTATGGCCTTTTGGCAATTGCACACCAGACCTGTGTAGCTCTTGACACACAGATGCTTTTTGTTACTTAGCTGACTTGCAGTGAGGTTAGGCACTGGAGGCGTGTAAAGCTTTCTTCCTCTTTGCCAGTAAAAACAAATGCTCTCTGTGCACAAAAAAGGGCCAACAACCAGTGCAGTTTGGGGAGCTCTTTTTAGAAGGAGACAGACCTACTCTCATCTATGAGCTGCTGCCCTTTCCAGACAGCACAGAGCTCAGCTTGTTGATTTAGGCAGTGCTCAGATTATTTTAATTTGAGCTGCCAGCATCATTTGACAGGATCCACAGACAACAGTTAGCAGGGTGGGGCTCAGCCCCTCTGCAGTGTCTAATAATAGCAGTCCCTGATGATCAGCTGAAGATTCGGGACAGCAGAGGTGAGCTCAGATTTCAGAAAATACATACCTTGAAACAAAGACCTCAGTTTGCCAGCTGAAGGCTAAATAAAAGGTGCTTGCCAGCCTTTGGGGGACATGCAATTGTCAGCTTCTCTGCTTCAGCCATGTTCTTTTGCTATGCAGAGAACTGCAGCACTGCAGTAGAAGGAAGTAACCTGGGCAGGTAATGGATAAGGAGCACCTCTTTAGAGATTGAAAATTGGAGACAGAAATTAGGTGCCAGATTACTGTGTAATTTATTGCTGGAGGAGGAAGAGTTCAACGGCCTGTAATGGTTGCTGCAGAGTAACAGAGCTACAGTTCCTTTATGGCAGCAGTACGAGAGAGAGCAGAGCTGAGATTGCTTGGGAGCAGAGCTGATAGTGATGCTAAATGCAAGCCCTTAGCTATTAACCAGCAGAGTGCCGCATGCTGCAATGCCAGTGTGCCAGTGTCAGACCTGACAGGGCTTTCCTAGTGGCATTCCCCTGGGGAAAGGGGTTGGAGTGCATGTGCATACACACACACACACACACACACACACACACACACGCACAAGCACATACGCACACACTTTTTCGCCTCTTGTGGAACAAGAAAGTCTTGTGGACTCTTGTGGTCAGCGCTGCACCGTGTGTCGGGTACTTGGAAAAACTTCTGCTGACATCCATGGAGTTTTAAAGGCTCTTTAGTCATCCAGCTGTTTCCTCTTTGGTGTATAAAGCAAGCATTTGGCATCCAAGGTGTCACTAAATTTACGGTAACTGCAGCGCAGGGGACTGGATCATCTCATACACTGGCTTTGGTACAAAATTACTGTCTTCAATGTGTTGGCAAGTTCTGGCAGTTCTGTGCGGATAGTGTAGTATTTGTGAGTTAATCCCTTATCTATTTTGAATTCCTATCTACATTGACATAAAGAGTAGGTCTCAGTTGTTAATAATGTATTTGTTCTTAATAAATACGAGCATATGCAGACACTTTCTGCACTTTAGAGAAGTAGGCTCCTGCAGAAGCCTACTTCATTTTCTGGCATTTTAAGATACATCTTTAAGATCACTCCTTGTGGTAGGGATAACTGCTGAATTAGGAATTTACATCAACTCATCTCAGCATTATGGTGAACTTAGTAAAATGTTCTGGTTAAGGAAGTAATTTCTAACCAACCACAAAAAAATACCAAAATCTCCAATTCTTAAATGAAATAAAGAACAATATAAATGTAACATCTTTAGGAGCTGTGTCCTGCTATCAGTAAGACACTGAGAAATATCAGTTCTGTGTTAAATTTATACTTGTTATTGCTGAAGTTTCAAAAATTACAAAGCTTAGACTGGAATCCATATACAATACCTGAAACTCATCTGTGAAATAGAGACTTGTTCATACTTTTCATGCTTTTCATTATCAGCTTCCTGAACTTCAGAGGAAGAACAGTAGACTGTAAGTGGTTTACGAGTATTTTTGTACTTATCACATGTGACATTGCATACCGTGCTGAGCATAGGTTTTGATGAGATTAACGTGACACTGAAGAATGCAGACATCCTCTGTGATTTTCTCAGCAATTTGCAGAACTAAGTGTCCCACAGAGATGTTGTTCCAGAATCAATAAAGTTTCCAATATAGACAACTCTTTACATTAATGTTAGGGTTTTCTTCTGGGCATTTATAACAGGCCAATAATTTATAATTAAGGAGGCAAAGAGTGTTTTAAAGATTATTGCACTGCTGAGAAGAAGGGCATGGACAGCACTGCTGAATTGGAGAGATCTTTTACAAGTTTCCCTCTATGACTGTCTACAAATCTCAGGGCCTAGGAAGAATTTTCCTCTGTCTTTGGCCCCTGTCTCTTGGAAGAATGTTGCACCATCTTTCCTTCCCTGAGAACTCACAGCCCATGAAATCAGTCCTGAAAAGTAGGTACAGGGTTACAAGACAGGTATTTTGGTGGTCCAAGTTTCTACTTTTTTGTTGTTCTGTGCCATTGTAGGGCAAACTGCCACCCTTGCTTAGACACATAAGGCAATAAAAGCAGTCTTTGGTCTCTGTTACTTTGAAAACACATATTCTCCAGTGAAATCAATCCAATATGCTTTCATGTGGATAACACTGACCATGTGATTGTGAACAAGTCATAGGTGCCACTTTTATTTCTTGCCATCTTGTTGGTTGCAAGATGGCAAGGTCCAAAAAAAATCAGATGGCCCTTGTTATGGATGTCACAATCTGCATGGATTGAAGAGTGGTTTAGCTAAACTCCAACCATGTGCCACTGAAGGTAGAAGTCGTATCAGGCTGTGTGCTTCCCCAAACTGCTGTAGCACCAGCCACAAAGCCACACCTGCAGGACTTGCTGCATCATTTATCCTTTTGGCTCCAAGTGGCATACTGAGCTGGAGGAGGTTTCAAGAGTAGACAGACCTGGTTTCTCATTGGCATTCTTGCATTGGTCACTTGTCTGTCTAAGTGAAACTAGCAGGTACAAAAGTGGCTGGAGAACTGAAGCAAGACTGTGACTAGCAATAAGCGGTCACAGTGGCAACCTGTACCGAAGTTATGACCTTATTTGAGTTCTAGGGAGGGTTTCACTGACCTCGATCAGATGATGCAGCACAGTCACAATATCTGTAACGTGGGCTTCACTGGAAGGCTCTGTGAATGAAGCTGAAAAAGAGAGTTTTCCGGGGAAATCATGTTTGTAATTTCTTGGTTGATCTTAGAAGGTGCGAAATTGAAGGCTTAGCAAGCTGAAATTCCCCTAAAGCTCTAGCCTAAAATCAAACAGGATGAGACCCCTGCCCTTCAGCTAGCATGAAATAGTGCTAGCAGAAACAGATAAAGACAATACTGTCAATGAATTTCATTGTTTTTTTCTTTGTCCAACCTAATCTGTGTGTGAGGTGCAGAACTTCACTGGAATTTTGGAGCAGGTCCTTAGCACATGTTTGGCGGATGAAAAATGAATCAGTCATGATTTGTAGGGCAAATGAATTCTTAACAGCCTCTAGGAAACTTAGATCCAGGCAGGTGATATCTCTGTGGCTGCATTTTGATCTCTATGTGCAGAAAGCCTTTCAGCATACATTAAGATAGGGCAGCAGGTGCTAAAAATATAGCACAGACTTACGAATTAACCATTTTCTATTATTGTCTTAAGAGAGTTCACATCATGTTGAAGAAACTGATCAGAGAGAGCTCCACTTAAACCATGACCAATGAACAATTGATTTGCTTATGCATATATTGCTGAAGCAATATATATTTCCATGTGCAACCCAGAATTGCAGATGTTGTGTACTTACTAGAGTGGAAAGGTGGTGAAGCTGACGACAACCTTTTACTGCTGTGTTATAGCAGAAGCTAATTCCAAGTTTTAAACTGTTAGAACTGTCATGTCAGGTTGTGGTTTAACCACAACTCCTTCTTCCTAGATCAATTTTGCTCCCTATTGAAAAAAAAAAAAATGCTGTTTTGGCTAGTTGAGAAATATCAGCACTGGTTTTGGTTGATCCAAGAGTCGGTATTATTTTAATGTGAAGTACATCACTTTCTGAAAAGTGACTGCGTAAATGGAATTCAGCAATTCAAGTTGTATTGTCTTTCAAAGGGTACCATGGCATACTCTATCTACAAAATGTTGAAAATGTTTTCGTTGGCTAAAAGGTGCCAGAGGAATAATTACTGTCCTTTAGGGCCTGTCTAAATCATACACTGAAGTTCCTGCATTGAACAAAGGTGCACATCTGGCTTTTGGGTCTGCTAGGTATTCAGAACAAGTCCTCGTTGGAGCAAATAAGATGTTTATTAAAGTGGATGCACGATAGATATCAAAGGTAATGGAAGCAAGACTGTAACATTTTCCAAGTTCAGCGCAGAGCAGTTAGGATGAGCACAGCTGCCTCTGCAGAGTGCTGTTGTGTATGGCATCCATTAACTTCCCATTTGTTTCAAAAATACATGCCAAACAGCCTTACTCAGTAAACTCAGCATGACATCTAAACTTCTCTTTCAGAAAGGAGGCAATAGAGTTGTTTGTTATTCTCCTTAGTGCCCTTATTCAGACTTTTTTTTCCAAATAACCATTATCACAGTCTTTTCTCTTGTATTAATTCATTTATTTTCCATTACTCTGATGAGAAATAACTATATCCCCGTTTTTTCCCCACACATGAGTAGGAGCAGAAGTATCAGAAGTATCCAGTAACTCTTAACACTCAGCATATGGGACATCTTTAAAGCCTGCGTTTTTCAGAAAACTAGTTGTTGTGTAGTCCTTCATGTGTCCAGAATGTCTCTTGTATTGATGCTCAAGATATTGTGAAACTTCAGTGCATCTGAGTTTTGCATCTGCTAGACATCCAATGCAAATTTTCAGTATGGCAAATCAAGTGTTTATTGAAATGCTTTAGCTTGAAGAGATGGAGCATTTTATAGGAGAAAAATATTTTTTCTTGAGGCAGGTGACCAGTTTCCCAAGTACTAAATTGAACAATGACACACAGTTTGTGATACAGGAAAGCTGCAACCTACTTATCCTTTTAACACTGTTTGCACCACTGGTCTTTGTACTTTTAAAATTCAGTCAATCAACATTCATTTGGGTTTTTTTCTCCCATGAAACATAGATAAAAGGAAGAAGAGCAACCTAGTCTATTCAGTAGTAACACAGTACAAGACATGGGAGACTGCACCAGTGCCCATGGAAGAAAAAAAAAAAACAACAAAGAACGAAACACCCCTCTATAATAGATTTAATTTCAGTTTTGTCACCTAATCATGTTGTAGGATTTTTCATGCCACCTAAATCTGTGTCTCCATCTTTCCTTCCAAAATGTAGATTGTGATACTGTTGCATATAAACAATGTAAAAGCCATCTAAGTCAAATCTATATAGTGCTTTTAATTAGGACTTATCACCCCCATTCTTTAAAAGGGGAAGTAAAAGACCCAGGGAACTGCAGACCAGCCAGTCTCACCTCTGTGCCTATCAGGATCATGGAAAAGATTCTCCTGGAAAGCATGCTAGGGCACATGAAAAACAGTGATTGGTGACAGCCAAGATGGCTTCACTAAGGGCAAGTCATGCCTGACCAATTTGGTGGCCTTCTATGTTGGAGCTACAGAACTCATGGAGCAGCTGATGTCATCTTCCTGGGCTTGTGCAAAGTGTTTGACACTGTCCTGCATGACATCCTTGTCTCTAGATTGGAGGCACGTAAATTGGATGAATGGACCACCTGGTGGATAAAGAATTGGCTGGATGGTCTCACGCAAAGAGTTGTGGTCAATGGCTCCATGTCCAGCTGGAGACATATAACAAGTGGTGTCTATCAGGGTTCGATATTGAAACTGATCCTGTTCAATACCCTTGTCAGAGACATGGACAGTGGGATTGAGCATGCCCCCAGAAAATTTGCCAATGACGCCAAGGTATGTGGTTCAGTTGATACACTGGAGGGAAAAAATGCTGTCCAGAGGGACCATGACATGTGTGAGAGGTGGGCCAGTGCCAACCTTATTAAGTTCAACAATGCGAAGGGCAGGGCACCTGGGCTGGGGCAATCCCAGGTATGGCTACAGGTTGGACAGAAAAGAGATTTAGAGCAGCCTGAGGAGGAGGACTTGGGGGTGTTGAGAAAATGAACATGAGAAAATGAACATGAGCTGGCTTCAGTGTGCACTCACAGCCCAGAAAGCCAACCGTATCCTGGGCTGCATCAAAAGGAGCATGACCACCCCGTTGAAGGAGATGATCCTGCCCCTCTATTCTGCTCTCATGACATCCCACTTAGAGTGCTGTGTGCGGTTCTGCTGTTCTCAACATAAGAAGGACATGGAGCTGTTGGAGCAAGTCCAGAGGAAGGCCATTGGGGTGACCAGAGGGCTCGAACACCTTCCGTATGAAGGTAGGCTGAGAAAGCTGGGGCTGTTGAGCCTGGAGAAGAGAAGCTGCCTGGAGAACTTACAGCAGCCTTCCAGGACCTGACGGAGCCATTCTATGATTCTGTGTCTTTGGGCATGAGTGCTTCCAAGAGCTTTATTATTCTGCCTCCGGCATTTGAGGAAACCTGATGCTGAAAGGGAGGTAAAGGAAATCCCATTAAGCAGCTTCAGAATAGTTTCAGGGTAGTTTTCTTTCTGTCTCGGCAATGGAGAAGGTAAATCTCTATTGTTCATTACTAACAGCCAGCTGAGGCTATGCCCTGTTGTGCTAGCACAACAGTGAATGCATGCCCCAAGTCAACTTCCAACAAAGCAAAGACTAGGGAATATAAGAAATGAACACAGAAAGGTGGAATCATTTACATGAGTACATTCAGTACACTGAACCCCATAGGTAAGTCTTTTAAATGCAACACTGGCAGGCTACACACTGAACTCCACCCCTCTGGTTAAGAGTTCTCATCCTGCACTATCTGCTTCTGTTATGGGTGAAGAAAGACCCTATGTGAGCATAGGAGTCTTGTCTTGACTATCTTCCCTGCAGGATACTCTGACACTTTGAAGGCCCAAGCTTTACACTAACTCTCTTAAGCCATGCCAGCAAGGTCTTTGGCAGAGTGTGTTCGTTAGATCTTTCATGGAGTTTAGTTAGCTGGCATCAAGCAGCTTGATCTTGCAACATGTGCTGAAGTGTTGCTGCTCAGCAGTGTTGTATATATTCTTTCACTACAGTGTGGACAATCAATTAACCCATTGGTTTTCTTTTTTGCTGTCTTCCTGTATGCAAGCAGCCTTACCAATAATGAACTTTTAGAGACTCTTCAGAGGTGTCTTAGGAGCAGAATTTGTGTTGTTTGCTGAGTCCAGTACAAAGGCATCTGAAGCCAGGGTATGAACCCAGATCCAGCCCTGCTGACTAAGCAGTACTAGCTTTTGCTCATGTTAAAGATCACTGTTATGGATTGCCTGGTCTAATTTGGACAGCATAGGGGCAGGTTTTGTTAGTATCTTTGCAATAAGTCAGAGTTTAGAAGCTGATAGGCCATCAAACAGAATACGTAGTATGACATTGTCCCTGTGAATACCTCACATTTCCTTATTTCTAGGGAAGCAAAACAAGAACATCCCTTACAGTCTAGCATGACATAGGAAATAAATAGATCGGGTTTTCTTTTCTGCAGCAATGCCACTTATGGTCATAGTTTGATTTCTCTCCCTTTCTGTTTTAATTTACAGACACATCCAAAGACATTGTCCCTGGGCAAGTAATAACCCTTAGAAAGAAAAAATCATTCACACTGTGAGTAAAGAATGAGTTTAGGAAGGAGAAGCATAGATGGAAATACTTTCAGCTGAACAGAACTGTTCTGTCCAAGTCATTAGAAATCTCGTAACTGTGGCATGTATTTACAAAATCTCATAGCAGTAGAAGGGATCATTTTTGCCCCTGCCTTTCAAGCTGTGATTTTGGACAGGTGGTGGGAAATTCTGAAGTTTTTAAGGCTATTAAGATTGAGAGAGGAAAATGAAAAAGGTGAAAGTGTTGGCGCCAGTTTCTTAGCATGTGTCTTGGAAAGAAAAGAGCACTTTCCACCACAGCCAGTTACCAGGACTGTCAGCCAGCTAGTTGCTCAACCACGACGCATCTTTGTGACAAGCAATTGTAAAAAAGTTGTATTTTATTAGTATGTATATCTTTGCTGAATGCCAGTTTTTCGGCACAGGACTGCAGGAAAGATCATTATGTCAGACTTCAACTTGGCAAAAGCTACATAAGATGTATTAGAAGATTTTTTCTATATAGCTTTCCATTATAGAGGCTTTCTTGTAAGTGGGAGACAGAAGTATTGCTGCCATTCCCATTAAATGCTCCATGTGGGATAGAACATGCTGTTAACAGTTTGTCTAGAAAATATTTCTGAATCTTCTCCCTTTTTAATGAATACATGCAGATTTAATTTTTGGCCTCTACTTCACATATCACACATGAGAGATTAAACTGTGAATGTGACTGAACTTGTATTTGTTTCATTATCAAGCTGATGGTCAGATATTTTTAACTTTCTTCTTTACTTCTGCCATTGGTGTGCCTTTGAACTGAGCAATGTAGCAATCCCATGCTGTGTTCTAGCATGGCAACGGGCATGACAAGTAAAGTTACCTCTTGCAAGTATGTCCTGATGGTCTGAGCTTATCAAAGGTTCTTATGTTTGGGTGGCAGACAGAGCCCAGCTTGATGTGCCATAGAAAACACCAAGTAGCTATATACAGTGGCCAAAAGGTACTTTACTACAGAAAAATCCACTGTCAGCACAATGCTGCATTTCTTTTCACAGGTTTTCTCCTTCTCCTTGATAAGAAACCTGAGGAGTTTATACAGCTGCTGTTTCATCCTGCATTTGTGTTTACTTGCACATTTGTAATATCATTTCTTACTGTTTGTCATGTTTCTTTTCTTCCCCAATGACCAACCTGGGTTGCAGGTTTTCTGCAGAACACAGATTTGTAGTAGAATTTGGAATGCAGCATACAGTAGGAAAGGGTTACAATGATAGATGCACCCTTGAAAATGCAGACTTTATTGCTCGCCTCACCATTTCTGTATGCAATGGGTTATATTTTCATAATATAAACCTCTGAATGTCTATAGACCTCTAAATGTAGTGAACATGTCTATGATAAACTGGTGGGTGGATCCCATCTGTTTGCCACACTGTAAGAAAATATTTTAGAAAACTAAACAAAAGGGAACTCATAAATGTATCCATCTTTGCATTCCATCCAGGCTTCTCATTTCCTTGTCCTGTTTGATATCTGTCTGTACAGATTGCAAAATTGAAATTCAGTTCTTTTCGCATGTCTTTTCCACTCAAAACTTGACCTTCATGTTTCTCTTACCAGCATTTGAAACTATGTCTTTCAGTTTTCCTTTCAAAGAAGGTAAAGAAGATATATTCTTGCACTTAAATGCCAATAACTGTTTTCCTCCGTAATCTAGTCTCTTCAGGACACTGTTTCTGGAGAATCAAATGCAAGATATGCTTTAGATGAGAACCATCCATAGCAGTTGCAAGCTAAATCTATCCTCATATCACACCTTAGAGGAAATTATTCCAGAGGGAAATTCTTGGCAAGATCACTGTTATAAATACTGTTTAAAGTAGTTCATGGTCATAAAAAATAGGAGGGGAGGAAAAACTTTGCAGGAACTACTGTCTTCTACAACTTAGACTGTAAACTGATACAAAGGAGTTGTAGAAAGACTATGGACATTTGAAAAAGAAAACCATGTAGATCTGAGCAAGAGTTAAGTTTTAATTTGCATTCAGCCACTTCCTTGGCAACTCCATTGCTTTAAACTTATCATCCTTTTTTCCTGATGACAATGTGTTACTGACATCAGCTCTTGATGATGGGAATGATATTACCAATTTAGAAAGTAAAGTGTCATCTAGAGGAAATGATCTGCCTTTGACAGTTTGATGCACATTGAAGTGACCAGCTGGAGCTGTAGAGTCATAACATTACTACTTGGGGGAGCAAAAAGGATCACAGTGCAATAGAAGAGAGGTGTTCATCTTTGCTGGTTTCTATGGAAGATTATGATTATTTGTTTGTTCCAAACTGAAATGGAGAATTGACTTGTAAGATAGAGACAATAGAAAAAACTACAGTATTTTATATACTTTTTTTCCCCCGTTCTTTTCCACAGTTGGATCATACTTCCACCTTTTCCATTCATACATAAGCACTCAGAGCTTCCTTTTTTAAATGAAAGTGGAGATTTCCATGTAGTCTCATAAGTCTGTAACTGAGGTTTTAAGAAAAACAGAAGATGTTGTGAAACTTGATATAAAATCACAAGAGCTGGCAAAACAGAGCTAGTCACAGTGTTGTTTGACATTCCTCCTGTGTATAGCCTGCAGTCACATTCAAGGCTTTTGCTAGGAGGTCTGCAGAGGATGTAATCTGCTTCTAGCAAGAAGAAGTTTAGTTAAGTACCAGAAATTTGCCCTCAGAGACCCAAACTGAGACCAGATACAAAGCTAAGATGGAGAGCCTTGCTACAATCAACCGAAGATTTCTTTCACCATGAAAACTCCTTAAAAAATAACTTTTGCAGGAAAAAAATACAAGTGAATTGGAGCAATGATGGCAGTACATATGAATAAAGGTTCCTATACATCTCCATGTGGAAAGCTGATCACTAATACGCCTAAATCTTCAGTTTCATCTCCTCATCTGGGACTTCTTGTTTTTGCACTTCTTAATTTAATGCGAATGCTAATGCTAATACTTGGTACTCATAAGCTTCACTGTTGCCTCAAAGTATTTCAGAATTTTCTTTTAATAAAACTCATTTCTTTGTGCATCGAATAAATGGTGATAGTAAGTCTGACATTAAAAATCAAAAGAGCCCTGCTAAGATAATGCATCTGCACTCTGCTCCTTGCTCCTCTCATCTATCATCTCATAGTAGGTTGAATGCATTCTTCTTTCTTGAAGTATTGATTTAAGGTTACAAAATTTTGACCTTGCTTGCACTCCAACTTAGAAAATGACTGTCATGTCCCATACGACACTCTGTGGGGCTCTGCAGGGAGGTGCCAATGATAAAGATCCAGAAAAATAATGTTTTTCTACAGCAAATCAGGTAGCTTTTTTGTATGCACTGAGCAAACCCAGAGTAATGAATATCTTCTACATGTGGTGCAGGGAGAATCTGCGCTTTCCTAGTGGATCACAGGTAATTGTTTCCTGTGTCATGCCACACAAGCTCCTCTGTCATCATGGCATGGTTTGAATGTTGAGATAACTGATGTAGGAAGGGTTTTGAAATTTGCAGCCATGATAATACCACATGACACCTGAGTGTTCACGAAGGGAGATGGAAGTTGTAGGAATAGAATCATGCTTTCTCGTGTCCTGTAAAAAAAAGGCACATTCTCCTTTCTAAAACCAGAATTAATTTCTGTCTAAATTCCCTTTGGGTTTTGCAAGTCCTGTTTCATTGCATTTAATGGGGTTCTGGGAAAGCACAACATGGTCTCTACAATAAATTTTTGGGGGCTGGGTGACTGCTGTTTTCTGCACATGGTAACCAGAATTTTTGAGGGTCCTCTGAGCGTCACTGTAATACAGGCTGGTGAAATGGGAAGACTGAGACAACTTTAAATCATGCAGTGCTTCAGAGCAGTCCCACAAAATAGGTATGGTGTCATCCACGGTGTGTAGGACAGGGCAGAGAGACATGCATAAATTGTGCTATTTTGATTTGTCCAAGAAAAAAACAGAGGTGAGATGGTATAGCAGAAGTGCTCAGAACTGAATTTTACCTGAGTGCTTAAAGAGGTTAAAACTCCTTTGTCTGACAACATACCACTCAAGTGGAGGAGGGAACTCTTAGGGAGCTAGATGTTTCTGCAAAAAAGAATGAATAGAAAACAAGGTTTTCTTATTGGGTGGAGAGCAAAAATAGTGCTATTTGTCCTTTGTAAGAATCTATGGAAAAGAGAATAAATTATTGTTTGCAGCTCCTTTTATTATTCTGTGCAGCTGCAGGAAAGGGCTGTATAATTTATGTGCGTTCTTGAACTAAAATATGTGGTCTGGTGACTAGACATGGTAAGAGGGCAAGCATTCCTCTCACTCCGCAAGATTTCAAAGAGTCTGACTTGTCCTTTCTAAAAGAAAAATAACAGCTATCGAAAACATAAATGCTCCTCTTTCCTTTTCATCATATTAAATATTCTATTATTAAAAAAAATATTTCTTATTTCTGATTAATGTATTGTTAGACATTGTGACAATATGAAATGCAAGCATGACTTGTGAAATATCTTAAAAAAGGTTATCTTTAATTCTGACAGTGGCCCCCACTTGAGTCATACTATGTGGTCATTAGTAGCTCTTCATTGCCAGTCCACCTTATAAAATGGACTTATAAATCCTTATAAAATCTTGTAAGCTAATTTCCCTGCTGTGCTGGTACCATATGGCAAAACACAGAATTAGGTTTGTGGACTACATGTCACCCACTGGCCACTTTGGTTTTAAGCTGTGCTATAATACGTCTCCCCTTAGGGGGACACAGGCTCTAAAACAAGCCTTAAAAGTAATGTGATTTCTGCTCACTGAGATCCATCAGGTCTAATGAAGATGTGGCCAGCCATGACTGATGGTTCAATATGGTGCAGAAACCCTGTGATATCCAATGTTCTGTATGCTGCTAAAATTGTGTGTTGGAAACAGTCCCTTTCTAATGCAGTTTTATTTTCCTGTTAGACAAGAGCTGACAGCTGTTAAGAAAGCCTGTCACATAGGTAAGAAAATCCAACCTTTTATGAATCCCAGACAATAATGAAAATAAAATTTGCTTAATTATTTATTTTTAATAGTATTAGACTGGAATAACAATAGAGGAAAACTATTGTTTTAAATCTGCTGTACTTGTTAAAAAATAACAAATATGTTGTTTTATGGTATCCAGGAGAATAATCTATGCAAGTGTACTTTGAGGATCTCATGTTCATTTTGGCTAGCCAGAACTTCCTTCTTGTACATCATGTCAGACTGTGGTCACCAGCTCGTTTCAGATGGCTTCTGCAAGAAACCAGGAGCAGGCACCTATTAGCTCACCTGCTATTATGGTCTCATCATTACATGGGTTGGTTGAATATACTGACTGTCCAAACACTTAAAAGGGACAGTTAAGGGGGAAAAACAGCAAGCTCATACAATCCCCTTTTTTTATGCTATAAACCAGTCCCATAAACAGAAGTCCATTCATATGCTTTAAAGAAGACTTCAATATTTCTTACTGATTGATGATCATATAATCTGTTCTTAGACTGCACTGTAGAAGAGTTAAATTAAGAAAAAATAAATTAAGAAGTAAATAAAAAAAAAAAAATAATGGAGGCTTTTAAGAACTTTGTGCTGAACCAAAATGGAAAAAAATCTTAAACAAAAGTGGTGGAGTCAGCAGTTTGCTGGAGTACATCTTGGTAGAGGCTTCACAGTCAGTGGCCCATAAAACCTGTCTCCTCCGTTTAAAGCAACGTGGCTGACTTTGCACTCAGGTAGATGCCTTAGAAGCATTATTGCAGATCAGTGTTCCTTCTGGCAGCAAAGCAGTTACCAGCAGGTGGAGAACAGCGATTTTCAGCAGCAGTGAAGCCCTTTGGCAAGCCAGTATGTGCCTGTGCCTTCATCTGCATTGAGACATAGGTCCTAAGTAGTTGTTGCTTTGGAAGGTGAGAACTGAGGTCCCCAGTCATATGAGTCCTGAACAAAATATATCTGGAATGTTCTGAATTTATTGCATGAATCTTTATGAAAACTTCTGGTTAATCTTATTTTTAAAACTTCTACATTGTAATAGATGACATTTTGTCCCTAGATAAAATTAGACAGATAAAATAGGCGTGACATGTTTGATAACTGCAAAGGGAAGTGTTTTCTTTCATAGCTCTGAGGATGTTACCAATATCTCTGTGTATAAAATGGGGTCTAAATGATTACAAGAAGATGTGTGCATCCATCAGACTGTCTTCATGAGTACCTTTACCCAACATAACATGAAGATTCTCCCAAATAACAAAACATAGCAAAAGAAAAGGTGGACAGATTCGAGTGTCACTTTGACTGGGAACATCTAGAAAACAAGATACAATGTTCCTCAGACTTTTCTTTTGATTGATTGGTGGAAATCATTTTGAAACCTGAACCAATAAAGGAAGTTAGATACAGAAGATGAAAAAATGCCTTGTCTTTGCAGCGGCTGCATGGGGGTGTTGCCATTTTTAAGACCTGGGTCTTAGGCTGAGTGGCAAAAATAAGCTTTGTGGTTATCATTATACATAGGCAAATGTGTTTCACAAACAGATAGGTGTTAGACAGCATCTTTGCATGATACACAATAAACTGTTTTGTCAGCCTACAGGGTAGTTCAAGCTTTTCTGCTTCCACATGACTAACTGTAATATCACTATTTACATTGTCTATATATTCTCCTCATGCAGAAACCTCTCACCCTGTGACAGTTAAATTCCTAGTCACAGAGAAATTAAGTTAAAGAAATCTCATTGAGTGTTTTCATTTGTGAAATAACTGAAAATGAATGGGGGATTTATTATACCAGAATCAATAAAGTCTGTTTTCAGGAAAGTCTCCAAGCCTGCCTGTGGTGGAAATCAAAAGGTCTACCTTCAAAGTTTTTCTATCACATGCTATGCTGCCCACATAGCAATAGAAGTATTGAAGGCACAGAAGAAAAAGCCTTCAACTTCACCTTTTAAGTGTGTAACTTGCTAGCACATGTGTGACTTCTTCCTGTTGGAAGTTTAACCAAATATTTCCTTAATGAGCTTACTGTTGCATAGAGATGCCTATCCTGCATTTAAAAATTATCAGAAAGCAGTTGTTTATCTTTGCAGTCGAACGTGACCTTCCCTTGGCACTACAGTACTCTGGGCTGGATTTTGCACATCCCCAGCACATGCCTATGACAGCGATCCCAGAGTCGTGCCTCTGTCCAGGCCCTCCCAGCAGAGATGGCAATTGTTCTGCTGCCTTAAGGAAACCCCTGCTTGACCTTAACAAGAGGAATGAATGTTCCTTGGTATAAACAGTTTGCAAAAGGAGCCTGCTAATAGCGAAACCTCAGAGGGTCTTGCACAACTTCAGAAGGAGAAAACTGGTGCTTTTGACTTTTTCCAGCTTTGAGTCTTCCGGGAGGAACGCAACAAAGAAGCTGTCGACATCCGTGCTTGGAGTGGCTCATGATGTATTCCTGGTGGGAAAAAAATATTACATTCTTGGGTTTCATAGCCACACTTTTTAAAGCTTTTTATAGATGGTAGAATTTGTCTTATGTGAGCCCAGTTAGAAAGACAACTGTGTCACACCAGAAATTGTGCTAAAGGCTAAAGAAGGATCCTGCAGACTCTTATCTGACACAAAAGTTTAAAATCTGCTGCTGCTTGTGTTGCAGAAACAATGATTTTTGTGTCTTGGGAGTAGTTACTGTCAAATAAATATTACAATTTTTCATCTGTCATATCAGAGAACAAAGCACACAGGAAGCTTGCTTTTGAGTTTGGTGCCACTGCAATTTAGAGACCATGATCCCATTTCAGGCAGCAGCTAAACACCTATCTCAGGCGGGCTGGAGAGACTCACACAAATGTGCAAAAGCTTCCTTAAGTAGGGTGGACAAACAGCAGGGTACTTGTTGTTAAAAGCTTTTGAACACATAATCACCACATCTTATCCTGGTGAATTCTGATTATAATTATAGGAAGGAGGAAATGACAAATAGAAACGTTGACACAAGCATGTGGGCCAAGGAGAAAGAGAAAGGGAGAGAGAAAGAAGGATAACTTTGGTGTGCAACCTTTGGGAGGCTCATGCAAATGTCCATCAAGTGGGAAGTGAAGGAGGTGGAGATGAAAAAAATTAAAAGACAGGCTTCACCATTGTGAGCTTAAGAAATGACAGGAAGACTGGGCTCCAGCTCAATGAAGTCAAGAGGAAGATTGGTATTAGTTCCAGCTTGCTCTGCTAGAGCAAAGCTTTAATATCCTCCTCTTTTCTTCCAAATCCCTGGCTGGAATTCTTCTGGTCAGTCCTCAGAATCAGATTATGGGTTGTTCCGCCGAGCCGTTTGCTTCTGCTTCCCTTGAAAGCCAGGCAGTGGTTTGCCTACCATCTTCCAAATGACAGGCTGTCTTGGAACACACAAGGCTGCAGGGAACTAATGGGGTTTTTATTATCATTTTTATGGCATTGAAGAAAAGGACCATTCACCCATCCACTCTGTTGTACCATCCTGATTGTAATGAAAGCATTACCACATTTCCCCAGTGCCCTACCTTCTAGGGGAATACAGTGCAGCTGTAAACCAGCTGTGCTTCATTTGCACTCAGAAACAGAGCCCTTTTGTCTGCTTCAACTGTGATTTACCACTTTCCTTTCACCCATCCTTCCTTCTCTTCCTCCCCCTACTTTTGGCTCTTTACAGGAAAAGTAGTTGCTGAAAGACAGGTTCATAGTTTGAAATGTGTAGTTCACTGGAACTTAGCATCTATCCTGACAATATTAAACATAAGGCAGCTTTCCCTGTTTGTCACATGAAACAAAGTGAAAAATGACTCCTGTTGAGTGGGTACAAAAGGGTGGCGTGTTGCTGCCCTGGCTGCAGTTCCATTGGAAAAAATGGATTTCTCTCAGAGCTTTAAGCACTTGGCAGAGGCCCTGTCGAAGTACTCAAGTGAGTTTGCCAGTCAGCCATTACTGCTCTGCAGAATCCATATTTAAAAATGTTGTAGGGAGAAAAAAATTCACATTTCCCATTTTATCCCTAAATCAGGAAAAAGCTGAGTCAGACATCTTTTTCAAGGCAAGATACTGAAATGGAAGTGTAGAGCATCATTCTTCAAATGTTAGTGAGAAGGTTTTCTGTGAGCAGCTCCGTTCAACACCATTTGGAACATGGGTGGCAGCAGGCTGCTTCTGTCGCTTTAGTTGAGCATAATTTCCCCCACATTCCAGTGGCATCTCTGCTTACACAAAACCCACACTGTTTGATTCAAGTACTAATATAGGAGGAGCAGGTGGACCATTTCTAATGCATTGATCAAAAGAAGATAATGACATACTATTTTCATTTACTCCTCGCTCCCCTAGCCCAATGCATAGGGAGTTCCATGCATCCAAGAAATAGCAAAATTAATCCATTTTTTAAATTACTTTTCAAGTATAATATTATGGCCACAAATCCCAAAAGAGATTTGGTGCAGACGAAAATCCTGTTGTGCAGCTATGGTAAACAGCAAAGTGACGTATTTTAGAATTGTAGAATCATAGAATAGTTAGGGTTGGAAAGGACCGTAAGTTCATCTAGTTCCAACTCCCTGACATGGTCAGGGACACCTCACACCAAACCGTGTCACCCAAGGCTCTGTCCGACCTGGTCTTGAACACCACCAGTCACTTTTCCTCTGTCCAGTGCAATTTCAGAAGAGATGGAAGTAGTGTTGCAGGCTGCAAGGGTGTTTTCTTGGCCAAACAAATACTGGGCTGGCAGTGATATTTTGGACACTAGTGCCAGCCAGTGGCCCATAAAGAATGTCATAGGGTGGGTTCTTCAGTGACCCCTAATGCATTGTATATTTAGCCAAAGTCGCAATGTATATTTAGCCAAAGTCATTCCATGCTGAACATAGATGGTAAGAAAGACCTTAAATTTTTGAGAAGCCCCTATTTTATAATTATTTAAAGCCCATGAGCTTAACCTATTTACAAAAAGGGGTTAATTCCTTCGCTGTGTTATTTCCAGTTTGGTGCTCCCTGAACAAAAGTGGGTACTCAGAAGTCAGCACAGCTGTGTTTTGTTGCAGACCATTAGTCATTTTTCTCAATATTTAAAGCAGATATCAGGGAGTAATTCTGCTTGTATGAAAAAGGAAAAAAACTGATACTGCAGTGTATTGTAGGTGGACAGTAATTCTGCAATTTAGCAAAAGGACTTTTCTGTGGGCTTCTATGTACCTATTCGGGAACACATGCAGAGTCTTTTTTGGCTCTACAGGAAGTGCTTTTTTATCTCCTATCTTACTGTTTCCAGAACTTGAGGTATCTCAAACACCAAAGACTTAATACAAAGAGGGCATCTATTACACTGAGCAGAGCAGGACCTGGATTTTTCACCAGTGGAAATTTTCTTAGAGATTGCTGCTGAAAATTGCAGCTCACAAAATGCCTTCCAGGAAGAATATGAGACATATGACCTATAAACTACCCAGTTCTAGCCATAGCTAGCTGTAGGAAGACAAACAGACATCTTCCAGTAAAGTACAGACCTGATGCTTAAACCCTGGCAATGGGATTAAAGTGTGGATATGCAGAGCCTCAGAGTTTAGTCTGATCTCTAGATTGCCTCACACAAACAAAATAAATTGTTAGTAACAAGCAAAAAACATGCATTGCAGAGACCTTTGCCCTGCGCTGTCTTGGATGTAATGATTCTCATGGCCTTAATATGAATAGACTGATTCACTGTTTGTGTCCCTGCCTGGAAGATGGTATCTTTGTCAAAACATATTTCTGGTTCTCAGAAGTCTGCTAAAAATAGTAGAAGTGCTAAACCAACAGCAGGAAGAAGACTATGGGATCATCATTTTATACTCCAATCTAGTTAACTACATTGGCTTCTAAAGACTAATAATGTGGGGAGGGACTCAGAAGAAACTGTTTATTGCTTTTGTGTATGTATTATATTTGTTAAGGATGAAACACAGTCTTAGCTGCAAGTAAAAGCATAGCTTTTTGCAGCTCCAAGGCAGACCAGAAAAGAAATCATGGGTACAGGAATAAGAATTTCATGTAAGTTCCCTATTTTAGGAGCTCAAATGCTCCCACAGATTCCCCTTTAGAAATCAGATTATCTGGATTGTTGATACTTCAGGGTGTTTTCCTCCAGCTGCACTGCTGTGTGATGAAGTGTTCATCATGTTTCCAAGTGGCTTTTCTCACCTTTGGAACTTCCCAAGACAGCAATAGGTGTGCAAAAAAATGACCCCTCAAGCACTTTCCCTTGACTTAAACTGTCATGACAGCCTGGCAGGGTATCATCTAGTGCTGAATGATCAGTTGTGCCACAGGGTATACTCTTGCTCCAGGAAGCCTGAGGCAAAGGAGGCAGTAGTAATGAGGTGTTGTCTTGTGTTACTCTGGATTCTCCTTTGGCTTTCTGCCATTGAATTAGAAGCTCCTGGAGGAAAGGGGTAGGCTATGGGGAGCAACCTATACATTTTGTGAGTGGCAACTAAGATCCTATTGAGTTCCAGCTGTGTGTAACTCTGCTGCATAGCTGTCAAATAATAGACTGAGTTTGTGCTTTACAAAGTTATGCTAAATAATTATCTTTATTTCACAAGCAAGGATCATGAGAAACATGTTTAATATATTACGGAGAAAATGGTCTTATAAGGTGACGTGTGGTTCTGCAGGATTGATTGGACCCAAAGGAATGTTCTACGAAAGGTCTTACTCTCTTCAGTATTGTTTCTACACTAATGCTTACCACAGTACCAAGCAGAGCACATCTCAGACCTGAAGGTCCCTCGTAGAAGAGCACTGATTTCCTAACCTATTGTTAAACATCTTCCTTCCACTATGTGTACATTCTATTCTGTCATTTGTATTTTTCCCCGTCTTTCCACTAAAGTGCTTTATCAGTGGTGGTTTTGAATGCTTTTGCTCACCACAAGGCTGAGCAGAAGGATGTTTGAGTCACTATTTTTCTCCCCACAGCAGAAGCATGAGGCAGATTATGTGTAGAGGTATCTCCAGAAGGAGCTCCTAGATACTATGATGTTTACAACCCTTCTATCCCCTGACACAAGTAAACTCAAAACTCTTCCCCTCTCCAGGCTCTCCTTTCAGGTGATGTTCAGTACCTAACCTGCAAATTATATTTTGCCCTATGTAACTCTAGTCAAGGGAATATGATGATTTAAGTGTTGTTTTCACTGGAAAAATCTAGATTTGAGTTTGAGTTTTTTGGAGCGTCACAAGGGGTCTGGTCGTCTTTTTTTCCCCGACAAATCCAGACTTAGAAAGTACGGACGCTTGTAGATAAAACACTTTCTCCTCTAGGGGGATCCACTAATTTGCCACTTTAGATATAAATAATTATGAAAGAGGTTGTGATATTACTGTTTGTTACCCACACACCCCATCCCATGGCCGTGGTCATAGGAATCCATTTTGTAAGATGTAGTCTGCTTGCTGGCAAAAGGGGGATACAAGTCTTCTCTTCCCATCCCTCCTTGGAAACAGAGAAAAAACATCCTTCCTTGAAAACAGTTTTGTACACTTGATTTTCAGGGAACTGTGGAGAACACAAATAGAGAGGCTTGTGCCAGTCAATAGCACCTCACCTTCAGGCTGCACCATTCATTTCACAGGGCAACCTGCTCAGCAGTGGGCTCACTGTGAACTGTCTTCATGCTGGAGCACTTATGTAAATTGGTTCATGCTTGAGTGGAGGGATACCTAGAAAACTCCCAGTATTTCATGGACAGAAGCTTGCAATTCAGTAGCATCACTACCAGTACTCTTGCCATGATCTGATTTTAGTGGCAGTGTGCAATCTATGTCAGGCAAAACTCAGCTTGCTGTAAAAGCTTGGTCCTGTGCCCTCATTTCTTTGTGGTGTGTAGCTAATCTTACAGCTTGTCTTTTTTAACACTTTAGTTGCTGAGACCATAGTGTACAGACAGGGAAAATCTGTTATTTCTAGGGGCTGCACAGAAGAGTGATTTTGCAAGCAAGCTGACCCTTGTAAAAAGTGGATTGCAGATTATTTCAGTGGCACGGGAGGCAGATGCTTGCCAGGTCAGTGATGTAGTCCGTAAAGTTTATTCTGGTGCACTGGAAGAGCATGCATTGCAGATGTGAAAACAGTGACCTCATTCTGTTCATATTAAAAACAATGGGTAAAGCCATTTGAAAGTCCCAGTGATAATATACTGAAAGTACTACTGTTTTCTTTAACAGTTATACTGTTAACTTACATCTTGTTAGGGTGTTAAACTAGTGTCCTTCAATAGAAAAAAAGCTTAACTTACATAAACGAGTTATAAATCCTGAGCAGGTCTTTGTGGGAAATTAGCTCTCCCTGCTTTTATGAGCCTCCACCTCGGGAATCTTTTCCCCTGACAGAAGATATCCTGATTTTATCAGTGCCCATCTATATCACTGCTGAATACAGTTAGGGTTTAATATGCTCTTCCTTGAGCTTCCACTGTGCTTGTACAGACATACTGAAATATGACAAGAAGAAAAGCTAAGGTACATACTGGTTGTTTCTTCGTAGGGGAACACAATGCAAGGTGTCTTCACTAAATACCTGGCCAAGAATCTGAGCCACAAATTTTCACAAAATTCCAGGGTTTGATCCATCTTGGCTTAGGATTTGGGAATCTGTTTAGTTTAACAAAATTTACAGAACTTAGCTATAAGGAAGATGTTCTTCACTGTGAGGTGGTGAGGCACTGGAACAGGTTACTCTGTGAAGCTGTGTCTACCCCATCCCTGGCAGTGTTGAAGGCCCTGTGTGTCCAAGGGGTTGGAAATGGATGAGCTTTAAGGTCCCTTCCAGCGTAAACTTCTTTATGATTCTGTGATTACCCCTGTGCACAGTGGTTAGGTCTGGATGCAAAACTGTTGCTGTATTGACATAATTACTGCAGGAAGGAGCTCATGCTTCTTTATGTTACATTTTGTGCACAGACAGAACAAAGACTGTATCTGCCACAAGGGGCTTGCAGACTAAATAAAGGTTTCTGTCTCTGGCGGCACTGCAGTTGGAGGCCAAATTAAGATAGAGTGAGTAGTTTTCTCTCTGCCATGGATTTAGAGATCCAAAGAGATCATCAAAGAAACAGCGGTGTGTGGCAGGAGTGGTCAAGGATGAAGGTGCTTTTCTTTTTCTAAATGTCCTTTCAAAAAGTGATTATTTTAACATAGAGTCCAGAGCGGAAGACTGGCTTGCCAAACTCTCTGTAAGCAGAAATAAAATATCTTTCTGCTGAAAAATAGAAAGACCTTACTGAGGGCTCCAACTTATTTCCTCATTTGAACTATTTGGTCCCCTCCTGTGTGGGGTCTTCCAGGCAAGTGTGATGCTGACCTCAGCTGTGGAAACTGGCTTTTGTACAAACTCAGCAGCTCCTGCCTCTGCAGGGCAAGTGGTCCACTAAGATTCAGGCCTCTGAGGAAAACCTCTCTCAGATTCCTTCACTGTAAGAGATAACTGAATTATATATTACACAAGTGATAATGCACAGAGGAGGGAGAGTTTTCATCCCCTCTTCTATGCCTGGAAATAGAATCCTATCACCCTTTCCAGACTGCCCCATCATCCCTGGAAAGGCATTGGGTATGTCTTTTCTTAGTGGACCATGGCTGTTGGTTTTACATTCACTCCTGCAGGTTCCTGTAAAGACATGTGAGTCAGTTGTGTACAACACCATGTTCAAGCCTGTAAATGTGTCCCATTTTAGACTGGATATTAGGAAAAAATTCCAATTCCTAATGCCTGAGCACTGAGAGGTGCTCAGGCATTGGAATATTGCCCAGGGCAGTGGTAGAATCACCATCCCAAGAAGTGGTCAAAAACCGTGTAGACAAGGCACTCAGTGACATGGTTTAGTGGTGGCCTTCACAGTGCTGGAGTAATGGTTGGACTTAATGATATTCTAGTTGTTCTGTGATTTGCGATCTACAATGATACAGCTTTGCAGGTAGTAGCACAGCTACTAAACTGTGTTTGGTTTTGTATGGAAGATGTAAGTAGCTCAGCAGAGAATCACCAGTTTTCTTGAAAACATGAAGAAGAATGCTGAGTATTTCTCAAAAAAAAAGCCGTTTTTAGCGTAGTTTGAAACAAATAAAGCCATGAGTTTTAATTCTCACCTTACTCTGCAATAGTCCCCTCTTTGGTAGGAGGAAGACGTTGTTGTCCCTCTGCTGCTCTCCTTTCCCCTTTTTCCTATGGATAAGAAAGAGGCTAAGAAAGAACAATAAGAAAGAGACAGCATGAGCACTGTACAGATGAAATAGAGTATCTCTGAGGAGGTCTGCCAGTAACGTGCCCAGAAATTACATATCCACGCTCCATGTCATGGCAGTCAGCTCTGCTCAGGCAAAACCAGCAGTGCCTCAGAAAGTGTGGAGCAACCTGGCCGCCAAGGACATGCAGAACAACAGGTTAAAAACAGCAGCAGAAGATGACTATTCACTGACCTTATGTCACCTAAATCCCTTAGGTGCCTAAGATACCCATCTTGAAAAGATAAAGCTTGAAGGAAGGGTGACAAAACTCCTGGGACAGCCTCAGAGAAGCATATGACCTTTAAGGAAGCTTAGGTGTGCAAAATCGCGTGTCTTGTGTGTCAGGATGGAAACTTGGAACTTCCTAACCATAGGAGGAAGAAAGAATATGACCTTGGGAGGGGATCTGTCTGCAGTTGCATCCTCTCCGTCCTTCACCTTCCTGGGAGGAATTTGTTCAAAGAAAATCTTACTGAAGTGCCCATGGGATGGGGAGGAGCTGTTTCAAAATCTGAGGTTATAAAATTGTGAGATCTCCTTTGTGCAGAGGTCTCCAGGATACCCAGAGAAGTTGCAACAGAGGAGTTGCACAGGAGTAGTTAAACAGTACCCACGTGGCATCTTAGGGTTCAGGGTAAGAGTCCACATTGTTCTGACTGGATGAAGCAGACAGCAAAAGTCCGGAATCAACCCACATCACTGAAACATCAGGAATTTTCATGTTTTGGGGTTTTGTACTCTATTTGCTGTTTAATAAACTGCTGACACAGCTTGCAGTTTATAAAGCTGTCAGGTGTGTCAGCTAAGTGTGAAATTCGTTTGAACTGTACAAGCCTTTTTGTTTCAAGCCTCACCTAAACCTGCACAAACCATGCAGCAGTCACACAGGTTGCTGAGATGACCCTGAAGCTGTGAATTTCCAGATACACCTCACAGCAGGGATGCAAATCAAAGAGAAATGCAGGCAGTTTCCTAAATGGGAGAACCTTCAACAGCGCAACAGAAATTTTGCCATCTATAAATGGGTCTAGGTCCTGGAGCCAAGCATCAAAGCAGTCAAATCCAGACTGTGTTTTATTGTTGCACGGCCCTGGGTCTCCCTCCATCATTGTAGCAGACTGACACCAAGCACTCCTGTGCATCCTGCAAAAAGCCACAGTGACCTGCAGCAACAAACGCCCTTGCCTTGAGCATCTGCAGCCAGACCACCCCTTTAGAGCCAAATGAGCATGTGTCACAGGCTTTATGTGCTTACCCATTGCTTCTTACTTAAAGTGATATGCAGGTAGTGAGTACTTCTATGGGGTTTGTTCACATTGCCAGGGCCAGCGTGGTCTCTGCCTTTGATAGTGCATGGGGAAGTCTGGCAGATTAATCTGTTATGCAGTCCATAGTGTAATGTCCCAACCACTCCTACTCACAAAGAACACGTTGGGATGCCTGACCTAAAGAAATGACATAGTGGTAATACCTTCTGCATACTACAGAGGTTCCATGTTGAGACATATGATCTTAACACCTGTCAGATTAAGTAAGATTCCAGAAGTAAGCTGGTTGGAGATGAACCCGGTTCTTTCATGTGGTGTGTAGGCAAGATGCCAAGGCTGAGGCTGGGTAGGATTTTTAACATGCCTAGATCACACACCGAGCATGCTTACCCAACACAGAGATGTGTACACCCTCTTAGCCACAATCTCATTTATGGTCTTATGTGGGAGTAATGTGATTCTCCTGATGAACTGGAGAGCAGGCAGGAACAGCGTGTCCTGCACCCCCATCAGCCTCCAGGGCTCAGCGGGGACTTACCCCGAACTGGAGGGGGGCACTGGTGCCCCTCAGACCTGTGTGGTTTTTACAAGGTGCAAATTTTGGGGATGTTCAAGGCTGGTCAAAAAGCAAGAGGAAAGCAACCCCTTCAGAAATAAAGGGAAACTTAGCCAGAATAGTGATTTGTGAAATGGTTATCATTTCATCAGCATTACCAGTTGGGAAAGATGCCAGCAGCTGGAAGGTGGTAAATCTCAGGCTCTTGACTGCATCCACCTGCCCTTGTAAGGATGTTTCTCTCCCTTTTTCTTTTTGGTGTAAACCTGAATGTAGAAGTTAAGACTGAAAAACATCAGTAACTGCAACTTAGGTTAGTAGATCCTCAAGCATCAGACAATCTGAGTACCCCTAACTCACACCAGTGTTAGACAAAAGCTTAAATAAAGGGTTTTGAGCTAATAACTTTATCTTGCAAATGACAAGAAGCAATTCTCAGCAGTAGAGGAGCACTGTACGGCACAGCTGCCAAGTGCAGCTCTGTGACACCAGGAGATCCAGCATGCTGCCACACAGATCAGCACAAAAAGCTTCAGTGTCAGTGGGCAAGTGCCACATTCTCAAGCAGAGAGGAAGCCTCAGTACAATCATTTTGATGTGAAGCACTGAGACTCTGAAATATTTGGCTAATCCAGCCAGACCATAAGGATTAAAGTACAAAGCCCAACTGAATGTATTAACTCATTCATTTTGGTCTTTTCTGCCATTACTTCGAAAATATCAAGCAAAAAAGCTGGATATGATTCAAGTACCAGAATTAGTGCTGGTATCATCCTTGTGGCTCCTGGGTATTGCTCCAAGCTGACCAGCCCCACCAGTTTGTTCCCTTTCCACCACAGAAAACCCAGTTTCTTCTTCCTGCTTAATACGCTGTGTCCTGGAGAAGATTAAGTTTCTTGAATTGGAGATGTCTGTCACACGTGCAGTTAAAAGGATAAAGAAGGTAAACAAATTCTACTGAAATCACAGTCTTGGTGATCCCAATCTAAGCTCTCAACAAGTGAATAATAAAGTGTCCACGAGGAACTTGCTTAGGGGAAAACCAGCTTAAGGAATCACAGCTTCAGCTTGACTTTCAAACTTCGTGATTTATTTTTTATTTCTTAATGCAAGAGTTTGAAATTCCTAAATGGTTGTCATAATGTTACAATCAGAACCTGTTTTATAGGTCAAGATCAGCCTTGTGTTTCTGAGCATATTCAGCATCTTCCTGCAGAGATGTTACCCCAAGTTTTACAGTATCCTGTTTGGCAGCATGAAGAGATACTTTGAGTGTACAGGGCATGAGAGTAAAAAAAAAGAGACACGCTGTTTTCTTGGGAGCTGTGGAAAAGTGATTAAATTAACCCCATACTGAGCAAATCCTGTCTTTCTCCTTTTCAGTAGCAAACAGTGAAAGGATGTACACTGAACAGCATGGATTTAAACCAAGACCAATTAGTGGCAATGTGAGTGTTAGGGACAGTTTAATGAACTGGTTTTCTACAACGGATAGTCTATTTAGCCTACAGAAAACCCCAACAAGTATGTTTTTACGAATGAAAGCTTCAATCAAACTCTACTTAAAAATCATTCAGTAAAAAAAAATATTTAAGGAAAATACATGAAAAAATTATTAAAAGTAGCTTCTTTCAGAATTTTCCTTGTTTTATAGAGAATGGAAGTTTCAGAATTTGTTCTACACAACATGAGATAAAAAATTCCACCTTATTTTTAGGAAGGGAAATAAATTGCTAGGTGAAGGCACTCAATTTCCCATCTCCTCAGGCTAAGCAAGGTCAGTGCTAGCAAGCTATATACATGGTGTTGGAGGTTAGCTGTAGCAGACATCAGGTAATGAAGTTCAGCTGCCTGTCATTTATGACTGGTGTTAATGGATAAATCTATTTCATGATTTATACTAACAATGTGCTCTGCATAGTCTGTTGGGCACTTTCCAGAAATAATTGATGCCACAGAAAAGGTCACTACAGGAGTCAGGTGGCCCTGAGCTCTTATCTGTTTTCCGAGTTAGTGTAAAAAATTCTAAGTTTTGGAGGAAATGCTGATGTGGAGCTAACAAGGGGTGGGAATCTGGCATTGATAAGATGTCTGGTTCACTGTCATATCTCACAGAAAAGATACCTGAACTCCAATGACCCTGGTCACCTCTCAGCAGCCAAATGACTGATCATGACACCCTTGATCAAATTATAAATACAGAGGAAAGTATGCCTTTATTCCTCTCAGCAGCTGGAGGGAAGCAGCATCTGTGGGTCTCAGCCCGTGTGCGGTTTCAATTCAGATTTGGGAGGAAAGAGGAACGTCAACTGAAAGTTTTAGTACTTCAGGGACTCATTATGGTGGTGGCCCAGTCAAAATGCACAGGGATTGTGTTACACCTGAAACACTCCTTCCAATGACCCCAGTAGCAATCAGTGAAAGGCAAATATTGCAGGTAAAATCTTGGTTGCATCAAAATGGGGATGGCTGCTCCATCAAAGTGGGAATTTCCCCATGGAATATCAGAGAAACCATGTTTCCGCCTAAAATAATTTTACTTCATCATCTCAGTGAGATATTTTCCATTGTGTCCCCTTTCAAAAATGCTAGTAAGAAACTTTTACGAAAGGAAATTCCTTCCCGCATTCATCACTCTTCATTAAGAGCTGTTGTTCTGGGAGCAGTGCCATTCTTTTATTTGCTGTTTGAGATGCACAATGATTTTAATTAAGCAGTCGTTGTCTGCGTGCATTGTGGTGGTTGCATTCAGTAACCAGGGAGCTATATTTACAAGTGTGCAGGGCAGCTGAAGTTTTTGCTGCAACACTTTAGTGGATTGTTGCCTTACCAGAGAGGGTCCTTAGCTTTGTTCGGCATAGTTTTACATATAACATTGACAGTCATAAAAGGTTCATATTCAGTAACACTGAGGAGGAGTTAATCCTACAGGGCCCCATGTGGGTCAACTCCTCTTTTGGTGCCCCACACCGTGATGTCTGTTACAGTTCTGTTATTTGAACCCAGAGTTGCGGACACTTCACATGGCGACACAGAGCTACTCCATTTGCTTTATCAGGTGCCCACAGGAGCGACACATCCTTTGACCTTGTGCAAAGGTACCTTAAGTGTTAGGTGAAACTGAGAAAATTAATTTCATTATTGTTTTCTCTCCATTTTTGCATGCAAATGACAAAATCAGCAAGAAATGGGGCTGCAGACCAAAAGTGTTTGCACCATTACTGGAAGCACTTGATTTGGTTCCAACAAACTATCTCTTCACCTCTCTTATATCACCCCATTCATGTACATGAGCAAATAACTTCACTGACATCCACTACTGGGTGTGAAAAGATGTGAAGCTACAATGAAAGCCAGTGTATTCCTTTCTTCACACTGAGGGTGCAGTTCTCTGCGAGTGATTCTCTATAACTTCCAGGGTTTCCTACTTACTCCCTCATCAGGATCTGCCTCTATGGATTAAGTCTGCTCTGTGTCCAAAACATACATGCCAAGACATTTTTTGCATGCTCTGCTGTCTATTTAATGGGAATCAACCCAGCAATCTCCAGTTTAAGCCCGTTTCACAAGAGAGAAGGTGAAGATAATTAACTGTTTACCTTGTCTCCAGTCTCACCTTTGCTTCCTGCTGTGCATACAACCAAGAATGAGGAAGGGAGCCATTATCTTTTAGGTGGGTTTCACCTGCTTCCCCCAGGCATTTATCTGCTGCACCTGTGCAATTTCAAACTCCCGTTGTTCATTCTTAAATAACCCATCTGCTTGTTGCTTGGAGTGATGGAAATAATCACATCTTTGTTGTAAGATATGTGGATATGTGAAGATACATGGAAAGCATTTCAACAGCATCCGGTACTCATGCTGTTCCTGCATCCCACCTAGAACTTTCAATGTACAGTTTGCTTCATTCACATATGAAAAGGGTCCAGTAAAGGTGAACCACCAAGGCCCTAGGGACTTAGGATGTCAGAAATCATAATTCTCTGCTTCAGGTAATAAGCTCCTACGCAGGAACACTAGAAGTGACAAATGGTGGTAGTTTTCTACATCATAGAGTTACAGAATCATAGAATAGTGAGGGTCGGAAAGGACCTTAAGATCATCTAATTCCAACCCCCCGCCATAGGCTGGGACACCTCCCAATAAACCATGTCAACCAAAGCTCTGTCGACATGGCTTTGAACGCTGCAAGCGAAGGAACATTCACAACTTCTCTGGACAACCATTCCAGTGCCTCACCACCCTAACAATAAAGAAATTCTTCCTCATATCCAATGTAAACTTCCCCTGTTTAAGTTTGAATCTGTTACCCCTTGTCCTATCACTACAGTCCCTAATGAAGAGTCCCTCGCCAGCATCCCTGTAGGCCCCCTTCAGATACAGGAAGGCTGCTATGAGGTCTCCATACAGCCTTCTCTTTTCCAGGCTGAACAGCCCCAAATTTCTCAGACTAGTCTGTCTTTAATTTGCAATGTACCTATAGAATCCCTTCCTGTTATCTTTCACGTCTCTAGCCAAGTTTAATTGTAACTGGGCCGTAGCTTTCCTAACCTGGTTCCTAGCTTCCCAGACAACATCCCTGTATTCTTCCCAGGCTGCCTGTCCTTGCTTCCACCTTTTATAAGCCTCATTTT
>JAOEHY010035612.1:0-59295 GCA_025447955.1 Psilopsiagon aurifrons
TTGTGTTATACCTTAGTTACTAAACTGTTCTTATCTCAACCTGTGGGAGTTGCATTCTTTCGATTCTCCTCCCCATCTCTCTGGGAGCGGGGGGGGTAGAAAGAGGAGGGAGTGAGTGAGCAAACTGTGTGATTTACGTCTTAAACCATGACAGTTGTTAGCAATATATTGTCTTCTCACTATTGTTGGAGTGGCATTTCATCACCTCATTTTATTTCTTCCATCTGTTTCATGCCAGGTTTGCTATAATGATACTTTGAGAATACTGCATTCTTTTGTTCCCATTGATATCAGAAATAAAAATAAATTGGTTTTGAAGGCACCATAAGGATGGAGAGTTTGATGGGATTACGGGTAAAAGCAAGGAAGCCATGAACAGAGACACAGACTGCTACATGATACAGAATCCATGGAAGAAATGAGTTAAGAGATTATTAAACGGAGGAGGAGAAGAAAGATGTTCTTGTGAGGAAGGCACTGGACTGATACTAAAGAGGTCTGGTATCTGTTTCTGGATGCATCATTGGATTCCTTTGCGACCTGTGACAAGTCACTTAATCTCTCATTGCCTCAGTTCTTCGTCAGTAAAATGGAAGTAAATAAAATTTCTTTACCTCACTGATCTACTTCAGAGATAAATCCATTCAAAAGTTATGAAATGCTCAGCTGTTACAGTGATGAGCAGAGGGGAAAATTAGTAAATCAATGAATTCTAACTCTCTGCTTGTGATGAGTTTAGCAAGGCCTTTCTCTGGATAGTGAACCTGATATAAAGAAAAACACTGACTTTCTCCTAGTCAGCAAAACATCAATGACCAGTGTTTTGTGTGAAGTCATAAGAAGGTCTGAGAAACTTGTAATGATAATATCTCAGAAAAAAACACAATTAAATAACCCCCCTTTTTAATTTTTACATCAAGGAAGAAAAGACCCAAGAGAGGGAATGATAGGTATCCCCTAACTGCATAAAATGAGCATTTGAATAGAGGAAATGTACAACTTTTCTATTACTGGGAAACTTTTAAGTATTAAACCATACATAAGCTTGACTTTTCACTGCTGAGTACCTTGCACAGTCAGTTACATCCACGAATAGTGAGAATCAAATGCTTCATATATAGCTGGTTGTATTTATATTCCCCTTGCACCTGTGTAAATGACCACACAAGGCTCTAGGTATGCAGAATCCATTTCCCATAGATTTCCCACGTATCACAACCTGAGGATGTTGCTTTATTCTTCAGTATCATGTTTGTCACCAAAGCTACAGAGATATGAGGTAAATGCTATCAGTGAATCGCACCCAGAAAGCTTCCTAATCCTAGATAACTACTAGGTGATGCTGTACATGTTTGGAACTGATAAGGAAATCTTTTGTATTTCTTATTATCCTTGATTAGGTATGGGTTTTGGTTTTGATTTAGTGTTAGGCACCTACTGTGAGGAACAAAGGAGGTGTCACATATAACGGAGAGATAATTGTTTTCAAAAGTGAGATCCCTAAAAGAATAAAAAGCAGGTTGTTGAATTTCTTCTCATTTTATTGATTATCCTTTCACTACAATTACCCATCTGCGGAAACATATGCTTTCAAAGGAGATAATCTTATCTGTGAGATGACTAACATGCATCTAAATTTTCCATTGTTACATACCAGTGACGTGTCTTTGAACCAGATCCTTCTCCTGAGTCTGCCAAACACCAGTGACACTGACTGGCTTTTAGGATGAGGACAAGCAGTTTTCTTTGAACTGCTGTGTTCTTCCTTCATGGCTCACGTGTTGGAAATCTATTTGTAGGCAGACGCTGACAATTTCCTGAAGAAACTTCATGGTTCATTACCTCCCTTTATGATAGCAGCAAAATAAATTGCTGTAAAGTCAGTTAATGTGATAGAAAACGTTCAAATTTGCAATAATAATAATAACAAGAACTCAGTTCTGCTTTCTAAACTCTTCCAAAATACTTCCCAAATCTCCTCCCCTTTTGCATCTGTACGCAGATAGTGGGTATTGCTTTGTGCTAAGTAGAACAAAGGTTGCTTCTGCAAAGCAAATACCTCTGGTTTATGATGTAGCCTAAAGAGATTCTTCAGGAAAAACAATGTGAATAATTCAGGATGAGTGGAGGAGAAACAAAGAGTGAGGCTTGTTCTTCTGCTATGTGTTGCTTGCTAGGTCCCTAACAGGAGCTGGAATTGCAGCTAAAATGGAATATTGGTTAAATACATGCTCACATTTTTCCTAGGTAGGAATGGATGTATATCGTATAATAAGCATATAGATACTGTATATATTCCAGTGATCATAAAATGAATACAGCGGGGGGTACAGTAAGCAAGAAAGAACAAGCCATCAGGCTTTTCCAAATTCCAGTGTCTTTGCCATACTTGATAGTAATACTATGTAGAAGTAGCTGTGCTGCTTTAGGTTCTCCTGAGTGACCTGGTGGCCAGGTTTCAAAAGAGGCTTTAACTGAGCTGACTCTCATATTCAGGGGGAAATAGTGACAAGAGTGCTTTGGGGCTCACTCCTGCCATTCAGGAGGGGGATTTTCTCCAGTGCTAAGCTTGGATTCTGGTCTGTGTTGGCACAGCCGTTGTGTGTTATTGCAGCTCATAGATCTCAAAAGGGCAAAATGCAAGAAGGTGAAAAAAAGAAAAAGAAGCTGCAAAGGGAGGAAGGGGAGCTTCAACTAAAATGAATTATCTTGATCAGCACAGGAGATGCTGCACAAATAAAAGAGTGAAGGTGGTATAGCCAAATGTGACCTGACCCAAGACGGGAAACTGCTTCTGACAAATCAGTGCTAAAGAGCTTGAATGCGGGTCAAACAGATGATATCCCTCTATTTGAATGATAAAAAGACAGGTTCTGTAAGTAACAGTAGCTGCACCCAGAGCAAGCCGGCGGGCTGTGAGCTCCGTAATGTGTGTTTGTGTCAATAAAGCATGCAGGTAGCAAAACATAATCTCATAGCAAGCAAATCATTCCAAAGAGGAGATTTGCTTCTTAAAAGCACACCCTAAGCCAGAAGATAAGTCTTCCAAAGCCTGTATTTACCACATATAGCACATGTTTAATTCGGGGTGATGTGATTTCACTCACAGTTGAGGCTAATAACCTCAGCTCAAATTCCAGGGGTGTGCAGAGAGGAACAGTGTTTCAAAGTGTGTGCCACTGGACAGAGTAAACAGATGGAAGAAAGAAACAGGGTTTCTGGGGATGTGATGAGAAAAGGGCTTGTATCCTGTTTCTTATTTTTCCATTAAGCCTGATCGGTAAGTAACGGAATAGAATTGAAATGCAGACCTGTAAGTTCATTGCTGAGATGAAAGAAAACACTCAGCATGAAGGCACAAAGGCACAAGAAAGAAAGACAGGGAAGTAAAAGAGGAGGCAAAAGGCAAAACTTCAGTAGAAAAATCCAAAGCACCGGAATGGCTGATTTCAGCTTCAGAGAGTCGCCCTGAGCATACATTAAACTGGGTTCAGCTGCTCTATGTACCATCAAATATTTCGTATTAATAATTAACAAGTCACTGGCTGTCAGAGCAAGATTCAAATGGATGGAAGGGGAGTTTGGGTCACCTTCCCTAGAACTGAGAGTCTTAATGAAGGGATAGCTTTACTGCACTGTTGAGGAATGATGATATACTAGGCAGAAGGATTAAGGGATATACATCCTGAAGGCTCCCTCCATGCTCACTCCCCCATAGGAGAATATTTCATTTCCTCTTTTTATTCTTCTCCTTGACACACTACCAATGTGTGCACATAAAGGGCTTGATCTTGCCTGCCGATGTGTGATGTACCCCAGTGCACATGCTTGTACAAATTAGCTTGCATACATGCAAACTCAACAGCAAAGGTGCTGTGTATCAGGGGCATGACTGCATTCAATGAGTGCTATAAATCAGAGTGCTTGGTGTGTCTTTGTTGGATGCATTCTCATTTATCAAGGTGGTTTTTAAACACTTGCTTAATTCCATGCGTGAGAAATAAGAATTCACTGAAATCTCTTGCAATGCCTTGTTCTGGCTTTAGATTTCCTCCCCAACACTCCTGTTCACCTTCAGACCTACTTGAACATGAACATAAGTGACAGACTACAAGGGACTGAGTTTATTACCTTCCCATCAATCACCAGTGGGCTTTTGCCACTCATGCCATCACATGAACAGCTTGAAATGGCATAGTCAAACCCCAAGTTTTCTTTGTTACTCTCATGAAGTGGAGAATGAGTTCAAAGAGACACCAGAAGACCTTCACAGCCTTGGCTGCAGGAACACTGGTGACCACAACTAAAGAGAACAGCCCTGTGGAAAGCAGCAGGCAGGATTTAGGAGAGAAACTGAGGAAACAACAAGGTCTTCAAGATCAGCTGGGAAATGTTTATGGAGTCAGCTGCCATTTGTACTTCTGGTCTGGGATGAAAAATAAGCATAAAGCTGTGTAGAATTACCTTTTTTCTAGTCCTACAGAAGGACAGACAGGCACACTGACAAACTCTGAAAGCCCAGAAGAAAAAGTGGCACATTTCAAAGAGCTAATTACAATTTCTTCCCCTTAGAGATTAATCCACTGACTGTAATTAAGCTCCCTCCATTTCTGAGATCTTGGCAAGATCTAAGAAATATGCGAGTGAGCAAGAGAGTGCCCTTGCTAGCCAAGCAGATTTTTTCGCTAAGCTCTATCAGCCCTAATTAATAGACCTTTGTGTAAGACCAACGAGAAAACAGATTTCCAATAGAGCTGAATCAAATGGCCTTGGCTACCTCTGCACACACAGTTTGTTAGGAGCCAGGCCACAGCCAGGATTTACACATTCAGAAGATGAAAAGGAGTAGCAGGGGGGAAGCAGGATGAACAAGCTCCCCCCGCCCCATCTCCTTCTTCTCCTTTGCTGCTGCTTTGTTCTGTTTGTAATCTTACCAGATGGCTAAGGCAGCCTAGAGAAGAGATTGCCTGAAACAGGCAGGTGATGAGGCCAGCAGCAGGGACTCCAGCAGTGATTGAAGAAACTGATACAGCTCTCTAACCCTTGCTGCTAACAAAGTGCTTTGTTATTCTTCTTTTGCTCATAGCTACATTGCATTTTGTGCCTTTCTGAGGGCCAGGAAGGATGCTAAAAGCTGGCACAAGTGAGGATAGCATCACTAACACCTCTGGTGCATGGCTGATCTGTGCTAACAGCAGCTTTAGCCCTTAATTGATGCACAACCCAGCTCTCCTTGTCTGCTTATGGCTTCTCCTGTGAGTATGCTGGCATGCCACGCTTGGAGCAGGGAAGACCTAGCCCTTTCCCACAGCTTTACCTGGCAGACAGCATGTTTTGCTTTCCACCCACACCAGGGTAATGCTACGGGCAAACAGTGGTGCAACAGAGACTGAACTGGGTCATGGGGAGCATTCAGAGACTCCCAGAAATCTCTAGAGAAGATGCTGACTGTGCCAACACCACCCTCAAGAGCAGACTTGACTATTTTCCATACTGCAAGTCTGTAAGTGTAGCCCCTGCCTGGGTTCAAGGTGTGCTTTCTGCAGCAGCTGTGGGGATCACTCTTGCCTGAGCTTGCTCTGCGGGCTAGGATGCTCCCAGGTGCATTCAGACAGGCCAGGGGCAAGCTATTTGCGAGATAGCTGTATGGACTGAAAGTGGGTGGGATGTGGGGCAAAATATGCTCACAGCCACTCGGGGGTTGGTTTTCAAAGCCACCAGGTCTCTTCATGTTCAGTGATCCTTTGTAATACAGATCAAAACTATGGCGCTGCCAGGAAAGGTTGAAGCAGCTCATTCTCCATTTCCATTGCAGCTCCCAGCAATTCAGTGTGAAGGATTAGCCTTTAGGACAAGCTATTGGGTATTTAATTGCATGCAATATATATTCTGAGCTTAGTCTCATAAACATTAATAGTGAAAATCATTTTGACTTGAATGGGAGCAGAATTGAGTCCTATTACTGCACTGTAAGAGCAAAACAAGGCTCACAGCGGTTTACAGTTACTGTACAGTCAAAGACCCAACTCGTCAGTTCTTTGGTTTGTGGATTGTAGCAACATAAATTAGTGTATGTTTCAAGTTCTAGTATTCACCCACAATGAACTAAATAACGGAAAGTTTGTCTTTGTAGTTGAAAAAATAAACTGAAAGCCACAGAATAAAAGCTGAAATGCCACATAAATAAGGTAGGAATATCTTTCATAGATGAGCTGTATGGAGTATGAATATATTTTGTCTGATTTTTTTATTTCTGGAGAATTAAACATTGAATAAAAAAAATGAAGGAAAAATTTTTTACTATTCCTCCTCTTGATCCTTATTATAATTATTGTTTAATCCTTTCAAAAACTTTTCTTTTTAATTGATAGTATCAATTTCTCACTCCATATTGTCAAACACTGCTAAGACTGTTCGTATATCTGTTGGAAGTGGAAGCATTTCTAGAAAAGTAGAAGTGTTTATTTGAGCTGGTAACTCCTGAAAAAAGATTAAGTTTGAACACAGACATCTCACATAGGAGGTTTTTGTCTGGGAGTTTGAGAGCTTTCTTCTACAAAAGCTGTGATTGGGATGGGAAGAGCTTTACCAGTTCTTTTGACCTCTACCACACATCGTATTTGCTTCTTACCAATGTTCTCCTTAAGTGGAAGCTACGAGACCTTCTACAGAGGAGAGTTAAAGGTCTTAAGACAAAGCTGATTTTCTTCCAAAAGGTCAGAAATAAGAAAGCTTTTCTGAAAAGTTTCCTTGATCTGGCTAGTACTATAGCAAAACTTTCAAGCTTTGGCATTGGAGTTAAGTTGCCCACGGAACACAAGAAACAAAGAAAAAGGCAATTTGTCATGACCAGAAGCAGAGGAGCTGGAATGTTATTATCACATCTGGAGATAATCAAATCACCACCAGATGCTGAATCAGACACCTGAATGAAGAACTTGCAAGGTTCAACTAGAACTGACACACAAGTGGTGGTGTAGAAAACTGGGAAATGCGGTTCTTCTCTATCCAGCCAAACCTCAGAAAAGCCCATGAAGGCCCCCCAGCTGGTCCCAGTCAAAATAGACTATGCAGATGGTTGTCTCTGCAATGCCAGCCCAGAAGGGCTGTCACTGCACATGGCTCATAGATGCACAGGTGGATCCCACAGCAGTTTTCTGCTTTCCAGAAGTGAAGGGCATCCTCACAATAATAAAGGGCACTCATGTGAGGCATCCCAGACAGGTATGTTTGGTGGGGATCTAGACAGGTGATACGAGTTTCGCCTAAGGCACTCTCTATTAAAGACATTGCTACTTTTTAGGCTGTTACAGATTGTGACCAGGCTCTCTGAAAGGTCATAGACTACACTTTCAAGTGGTGAATTAAAGAGATGCTGGTGTTGGCGAACATTTATTAAAGTGCATCTAATCTTACGTGCTCTTAATCTTTCCATATAATGCGCAGTCAAACTGCATTACCCTGCGCACCTTTCTCTTGGGACGCACTGGCTAGACTCCTCTGGCCAGTAGCAACATTTCCTGAGTTTCCAGAAATGACGAATGATTTCTTAATGCAGAAGTGCCATGGCTTTACTGCAGTCACAAAAGCAGATTAAATTAGTATTGACCTCCATGCTGCAGTAGCCATGCGGGTATTAGTAGAACATATGACAACTCTGCATACTGGTTCTTATTCCGCTTGAGGAAGATGAGATCATCACTGACCTAAAAATTGGCAGCTGCCTCTGCACCAGTGAGAGCAGCCTGGTTTCACTGACCTTGTAAGAAAGTACCGACATCTATCACATATATTTGGAACTTAGAAAGGAAGAGTTTTGCAAAAACTCAGACCTTTTGCTGACATAACGTATTTGCACTGTGGGAATCATTACGTCAAACTGAGGATTATTTCATGCTATCCTGCTGGCGTCCCTCAGCCCTGATGCTGCAGTCACACAGGGAAGTTGTGCTGCCAGAAAGATTTCCAGGCTGAAAGGATGGGCGGACAGTGAAGCTAACGACTGTAAATAATGCACAGTCATGTGGAGAGCTAAAGGAATCACATAGCTTGGGATTAAATGGGCAAAAGCAATAAGAAGGTACTTTTGTCATAGTAGGAATAAAAAATTTGTAGGTTAGGCAAGGGTCCACTGCTGCTTGCAAGTGGAGTATGTGTAAATTGGGTATTGAAGAGGCAGACACTTTCAAAGAGATTTTTGTGCTATAGGTGGGGTGGAGCAGGAGGACATGACCAGCTCAAAGTTATAGCCAGAAGTTGAAACTCTTATGTACAGAAAAAAGAGTGCATGAAGCAGTATCTGCTAAAGATCAAAATTTTGAAGTCAGGCTGTTCAGATTATGCACAGCCAAGAGGCTGAAAGGAGTGAGCCAGGGTGCTCAGAGCTTGAGAAAACTCAGATACTTAGGCAAGGATTGAGTAGCATCATTCAGGGAAATATTAGACCCTGATGAAGATCTTGGTCAAAATAGTACAACAGTGGTATCAGGACTCTACAAGCAATTCTAGTTACATCTAAAATTCTAGCAGTTGTCAGTCAGTATGGCTTCAGTGATGGTATGTTGCATCCTACAAACCTGTTGCCCTTTTTTGAGAGGATTACTGTCCCGCAGATCTACCTTGGTATATGCACTTCTACTTCTCAAAGCCATTTGTTTTAATACTGCATTATCTTTTGATTGAAAAACTTGCACAGAATGAGGAGCACTTTCTTGGGAAGTAGTACTGAACAGAAGGACACAGGGGTCATTGCAAATAATTGCCCAACCACAAGCACTTAACGCAATGCCGTGGGAAAAATTGGCCGATGCAACCCATAGATGTATATTAAAGGAATATGAAGTAAAAGGAGGAAAGTGATTTTGAATTAATGACTGCTATTACGATTCTTTGTCCACTTCTCATTTTCATGCTTGAAGAAAGATGTGAAATACTGCAGAGAATTGAAAGTACAGCTACAAAAATGACCCGAGAGCTGGAAGTCAAGCCCTAAAAATAAGGCTCATGCAGGCTGAGAGGTGACTTGATCTGTGTTTATAGATATTTACACAGAGAAATGAGATCTAGGGCAATGTTTTAATGCCATGTGTAAAAATGTAACAAGATCTAACATCTGTAAGCTGAAGTTAAATTAATTCAACCTTGAAATAAAACCAGCTTCCTAGCAGTGGTGGTAAATGAATATTGAAATAGCTCACCACAGTGGTGGTGGGCTTGACATTGCTTCACGTCTTTAGGATGAGATCAGTAGTTTTCCATGCAAGCAAGCCAAGGCTCAGTTTTGTGCTATAACTAAGCTGATGTAGCCAGTGCCTCGAAAATACGCTGCTGCCTGTGACCCTCTGTGGTCCCACAGCTCCCTGCACTGCTACTAAGTAGGGTTTGCTGGATGAAGATGAAGGATGGAAGCAGAGGCAACAACACGTTATGTTGGTGTTATGTCAAATATTGAAATGTTTAGCCCCAGCTTCTGGAAATGGTACCAAATAGGATTTGTCCCAGTCTTTGTTGACTGGCATGTTGTGGACAGTACTACAGAGCTAACTGTGTTCCTCAGGGAGGGTCCCTGAACAGCTCTGCTTTCTTCTGTTATTTCAGTGTTTTGATAGTGTTTATATTCCATATGTAATAAAAAAATACTCTAAATTAAAGTAAGTGCTAAAATGCAAATGACCTGTATTTTTGCAGACAGTGTTCTCCAGTCCTGAGACTGCTGGATTATTGATACCAAGGTTTTAAAGAAGAAACTAGAACATTACAAACTCAGATTAACATGTACAAGCAATGTGGTATCATTATTGAAAAAGCGCTAAGACAGGTGTTAAAATCAAGAATAACAATCTTTTTCTCAGTCACCAAGTCCAGGATCGATCATGTCTTTGGACAATTCACGTAAAACTTTTTCTTCCCCTGTTCAAGGAGCGTGTGTGTGTTTTCAGTGTAGGTCAAGAGTCAAGGTCATATATCTATTATGTAGTCATATAGATTCAGAGGTCAGAGAGGACTTAATGGCCCTAGTAGACATACAAGCTATCAGACATAGCCACATCTGGACTGCCCTGTTTGTCAGCAGTACTTATATATGCATTAACACAGAAAGACACCTTGCCCTGAGACACTTTTCTTCCGGGATTGTAAATTTATATTCAAGTACTTTTATTGTTGTCTGTTTTCCTTGGCTTGAAAATACCAGAGTATAATTTAATCCTCCCCTCTTGCTGCCTCTGTTTTCTGTTCCTCCCCTGAAGAGAAAGAGCTTGCCAGAGAAGTAGCGGCCAGAAGATGCCCCAAGGAAAGCATGGTCCCCCATAAATAGGAAATGAAACAGAAAGCTGCAGTCATGAAAGAAGGGGCTAGGAAGGATTTTAATAACATTCTGCAAAAGGTGCCTTGTGAACACTCACCACAGTTTAATCCTCAAGCGTTTAAGTGCTCCTGAAACATTTCATCTTCTAAAGGGGGGAAAAAACCCCTTATTCTGTAGTGTTTCTAAGCCCGGTGATTTTTTAGCAGTACATTTTCTCATAAAACTAGTATATGAGAAAGGAAAAACAGTCCACACCCTTTGCAAAAGGTTCGCACCAACACCATTCCATGTGGTTTGCACCACCACAATCCCATGCTGCTTACAGCTGTTGTTTGTGTTCCCTTCCTAAAGTCAGCCAGAGCAGCTCTTGGGCACTAACTCCTCTTGTCCAAAGGGCTGACTGGGATACTGGTACAAGGCAAGTGTTGCAGACTTAGCTGGTTTACAATTTGCTGGTAAAGCTGCATAACCGCATTATGCCTCTGGATATGACCAGACTTGCTGAGTAAGGGCTTATTGTCTGAAAAATTAACTTCTAACCCTGAGCTTGCTGCTCTTCCAAGGACACACATGCTGGATTTGAGGTGAGGGTAGCCAGTGGGCTACGGCGCATTTCCCAGCCCTGAGGTGGCCTGGGATCTGCAGACGGAATTGTCCTGGGAGCTGGACTCTGGACTCCTCTGGACTCCCAGCCCTGCAGTGCTCGGCACTTCAGGAAAGAAAAGTCCTGCAGGAAAGGCACACTTTAAAACATCCGAGTGAAGAAAGGCACTGCAGTGCAGGAAGCAAGCATGTACTGGTCAAGGAATTAGATTACTCAAGGTGGTGACTCACCCAGTAACTATTCAGTGTTTGTGGTTAAAAGAGAAACCTTTGCCAGAGAATGACTAAAATCCATTGGCACAGGCTCTAAAGGAATCATGACTGGGCCTAAATGACTGTGTACGCAAGTGAGTTATTTTTCCGCCCCTTTCCACTGAAGCAAGGCAGAGGATAAAAAAAACACACCGTCCCTGTTTACGTAGGTTATTACAGCACTGGAGTTGCCTCAGGGGGCCTTTCCAGCAGCCGCTGTCGCTGGGGCCAGGCTCAGGCTTACATTTCCCTGTTCAGGCTGGGCTGTGATTTTTGTGTTCATTTTAAAGGCTTGAGTTGGCAGTGTACAGCTAGCTCCGGGGCATTCATTCTTGCTTCGTTGAATGGTATATAAGAGGAGAAAGAACAAATTCCAGGATCTCACAGTTTTGCCACAGAAATGGAAAACAGAATGACCGGCTTTCACAGGCTGCACGGTGGTAATCTGGGACTAATCTCAGCAATCGCTGCAAGCTGCCGAGTCTGGCCGTGGCTTGTTGCTCAGCATCTGGCAGGATCAAACTGAAGTCATCTCAAGTTAACTCGGAGAAAGTGCCACCAACACATGCAGAAAGCAAGAAGGACATGACGTGATTGAGAGATAATTGAGATGCTTGAGATGCTTATTTTTCTTCTGTCTGATCTCCAAAATTGTTTTCATGTTTCCATTTTCTTTGTTTAATGCTGAGATCCACAATGCCCTGATTTTTTTTGCCTCCTTACAGCCTAGCAAACTGTATTTACTGTCTTTGTCAAAGGTCAGTGAAATATTTCAGTGGCACAGGCTGTCAGCAAACATGCTTAGAAGAACTTGAGAGTATTTGGTTGCTTTTGTCAGTTCCTTGTGGCTGTAAGGGAACTATGCAATCAGGGAATAGCCTGGCATGCACAGATGTGTGTTTCCCACCAGTAAAGGTTAAAGCACAGCCCTGGCATCATTCAGAAAAGCCTTCCCACACCTGCTTTTCATTTCCTTTTGCTATTTCTGGTAATGAAAATTGGAAGTGTTGCTGTAGATTTGGGGTGTCGAAGGCCTTCTACACATTTTATTTTTTTCTTCAAGGCAAGCTTGGGATTAAATGAATGTTTAAGACTCAAAAAGATGAAATCAGAGAATTTCTGGAAAGAGGAGAAGAACAGGAAAAAAAAAAAGCTTGCTCTCAGTTATTATTTTTTACTACTGATCCAGCTGGGAAGCTCAAGTTGCCTTTCGTCCTTTTCAAACCTCAGCTGGTTTTGCACCAGAAAATCCACTGTTTGCTGGATCTGCCCCTTTCTAGGTTTTAACATGGAAACAACAGAACTGCAGTCTGTTTTACAACAAGCCATTGAGCTTCCTGTAGAAACAAATTCCTTTCCAGCACTTTCTTCCCCTGCTTGCCAGTCAGCCTTTTGTTCTCTGTCTTTTCAAAGCTTGGCTCTGCTGCCTGAAGGAAAGGGGCTAGCCTAGCCAAATGCACTTTTTCGCTGCTCCTCCCCACCCCGACTGCTACTGAGACAACCCCCAGTATCCTCTGGCAGCAATTAGGGTGCTCTAAATCCTATGGGAGATCCTTGTTCATGTCTCCCAGTGCCCCGTCCTCCCTTGACTTCAGCTGACCTCTGGGTGTGTTCTGTTTTTCTGGGTGGGATTACTCAACCCCCTGGGGAAGAGCAGCACCAAGTTCCCACCAGCCCCGGCAAAAGAAGCTGCTGTCTTAATGGCTCTGTAAACAGCGCAGATGATGCCCTCAGAGCAGCAGTGTGTGTAAATTTGTATCCATCTGTCTCACCTGAGCACTTGGGGTATTTCCCCAGAACACACAAAGCCCATTTGGAGAAACCACTTGCCGGGCAAGTTTTGGAAGCCAGCTCCGGGCGAGAATCCTGAATGGAGCAGAGGACGTCGCTGTGTTCAAGGGGCTTCTCCCAGTCTGCTCTTGGTGCTAATGGCCACCCGCTGCCACAGGACTGGTTGCTTGCTCCCCACTCACCTTCCCAACTTCCCAAGAACTCACTGCTAGGTTTTTTATCCTCTGTGTGCAGCCTGTGGGTCAAAATGGATTTCTGCCCTGGGGCTGCGTTTTCTCCTGATCTGAACCGCTAAGTCATGGAGCACTGAGCCAGGAGGAGATTTAGCCTCGGGTGCACTGGCACCCTCAGGCATGTTTGCAGATCTCATCCTGTGACTCCAACCTTCTCTTTTCCTGACAGTGGTTTTGCTCCTCCAGGGTTTTTGGTCAAATGATAGTGTTGTGATGTCTGTGTCCGCAGGTGCCATTTTGAATACATGTAAACATGCAGGTTTGAATGTTTCACTTTGAGATATGGATGAGATGATCTCCAGAGGCCCCTGTCTACCTCAGCACCTCTGTGTTATTTGGGGTGTGGAATTTTATATAGGGAGTGACAATCCTGCCCTTCCTAATCCCTCCACTTTTAAATCCCTTTTGGAGCCTCTTCATGCTTTTGCACTCCATCAAGGTTATTAGCAGACACTTTGGAAGAGAGAGTGTAGTTTGGCCCACCCACTCTGAAAGCATCTCATTTAAATGGGAACTTTATAGGCAGGTCTCAAACCCCGCAGGTCAGTTTAGTGTTTTCCAGAAACTGTGCATTCGCTTTTAGCATTCATAAAGCAGGCTGACGCCATCACTTTATCTCACGGCTTTGAAGGAGAATCTCGGCTTGCCAATATACTTATTTTAACATGTAGGACAGAATCCCAATTGCTGTATGAAAAGAATGAAACCAAAGAAGACTAGTCTTGAAAAAATGAGCAGGATCTGGTCCTGAGTTAAATGCAGCATTGCGCTTAGCTCCAGGGAAAGCAGGAAGGATGCAGAAAAGTGATCTCCACTGAGGCATTCCTTTACTACAGGTTTTGTATCATCTCATCTTTATTCTCTACCAGGGTTTCTCCACCTTCTTTAAACCACAGTGGATCGCATGTGCCCCTTTGAAAGAAGCATTCAATTGTTAATCTGTATGTGTCATGCATAAAGAAAAGCAATAGCTGAAGCTTTTGACTTTGGCAGGATCAAATCATCCCAATTTACCCATGGTCTGTTTTTGTTTCTTTCTTTTTTTTTTTTTTTTTTTTTGGTAATATATGCTGGAAGTGCTCTAACATCCCCCATCACCGTAAGGATTCAGACTTTAAACAACAACCCCATCCTTTCTGCCTTTGGCGCTATTTGCTGATTAACCATCTGCTGTCATCAAAGTCCTGGTGAAGAAATGTGTGCTCTGAAGAGCTGAGTGAGTGGCATTTGGCAATACCAAAGTGCAGAAATACCCAAAGCAGCATCCATACAAAGGCCAGAGCCTCAGGCAGCACATCTATTGCAGACGGGGCAGAGAGCTAAGGAAGACAGCAGGAATCCTGGGTGCTGTGAAGGGCTCCAGTGGTAGCCATCACCACTGTCCACCTCGATTGTGCTTCTTAGACACAATATTTTCCTCATGGGGTGTCCCATGTTATTACTCTTGCTTAGGTTCAAACCTCCTTGGGTATTACTGGGATATTACATCAGCTTCTGTGTCTGGCCTTTCAAATAGGTAACACTTGCAGGAAATAATAATATGTGAGTATAAATGATGTGCTATCTGCCCTAAATTTTTAGAAAGAAAGATTACTGAACAATCAAGAACAGCACTTGGTTAAGAACGCTCATTTGTGCCAATGAAGAAGCAAAAGTGCTGTATTTGAAAGAGAGCTGACCTCCTTCAGCAGAGCGTTGCTGCTCCGTTGCTTCAGATGCTTGTTGGTCTTCATTTGCCACTCTTAACTCATTACTTTTTATGAGAAAATAAATGCCATTTGACCTACTTTAGGCAGAATAATAATGACAACAGCACATCTGGTGGACCATAATAACATATTATATAAAGACCTTTTCTGTATCAAGAGAGACCCTAGCAAAGAACATAGACTCTCTCATTTTTCTGATTATGTGTCACGTGCTCAAATTCCAGTAGTGGATCTGTGGATGAGAGATATGAATGTTTCACTTGGGCACCCATGAATAAGGAGGCAGGACACTGGTCTGTGGCCCTCTGGCAAGGTGCAGAGAACACCAAAGCCTCCTGACTGTGAGTGGGCAATGACTTTTCTTAGTCTCAAATGCATGGCAAGAATATGGCCTACACCAGGCAGGTCTCTGTTTCATAGATTCCCTCTGATGACAGTTGTCTCTCCTACTGCAGTATTGCATGGGGTTCTTTGCAGCCTGTTTAAACACATGTCAAGGCCAAAGGCTCTAAGGTACTTTCTGCATGAGGCTTACTCAGGATTCAGCTGGCTTTGGACTGAACTATGGCAGCAGTGTAATGATGTGCAGAAAAATGATGTAACAAACTGGGACACTTTCCTCACACCTGAAATTACTGGGAGAACTCTAGGAAAAAGAGTATCACTTTGTTCTTGGAAATCTGGCTCAAGCTCAGTATTCAACTCCCCTACAGAAAGTGTATCTGATTGTCCTTTTTTTTCAGTTTCTGGATAGCTCTTAACAAAATGTGTGTTGCACTTGGATCTGTACCTAATTGACAGACATCTCCCCAAACCAAGAAAACATGAAGCAAATTAAATCAGCAGTGCAACCCCTGTAGTTGTAGAACAGCAAAGTTTCTCCATGAAGATGTTAGCTGCAGAAAGAGCCCCAGAATACATGATGGGATGAACAAATACATGGTGAAAACTTAACACACTCCCTGAAGCTACAGAAACAGGCTCACAAATTTTAAACAATCCTCCAGTGTTCTCAGTGATCCTCTTTGGGACCAGCGCTTGATTTTGCAAGCTGGTTAAAAAACCACATGTTTCAAGGCATGGCTGGGTGACAGTAGGGAAGCCAAGCAACAGAGACAGCTCCAACATACAGTACACAATAGTTATTGCCATTAGGGGATAAAGAGATGCAGCAATTGCCCTTAATTTAGAAACAAATAGGAGAGTGATGACTAGCAGCTGGGGGAGTCTGCATGCACATGCACTAACAGACAATCTATAGCATGGGAGCAAGAGGATGTGTTTTCAAGATGACATGGAAAGAACCCACTTTGAAGTTCCCAGGCTGAGTAAAATCAATATCTGAATGCTTCAGTGACACATGTTTGATGTTGTCTACATGTAGAAACCCAATAGAGGCCTCTTATTATTGAATAGTACTAGACTGAGCAAAGTAGGTCGTATTACAGCTTTGTTTGGGAAGCAGAGCTGTACCTGCCAGAACAGCATCCTTAATGCATCGTATCTGGCACTGGAGAATAGGTAGGATACGCACCCCAACCACCTGCAAGAATGAGTGTGCAGACAAACAGATCCCATCTGTGATTGTTTTCTGAAATAATCATTGGTCAGATTGCCAGATTCTGTCAAGTGGCTACTTGAACCAATCTCACATGCCAGGCATTTGCAAAGCCTATTTATAGAGTGACTGTGACTGCAGTGGTGCTGAAGGACCGTCAGCATTTCCATTACAGGCTCCTATAACTTGGCAGTACGATACCCACTCCAGGCTACAGCCTGACATGAAGGGTGGGATCTTGTCTTAAAACAAACAATACTTCTCCTTACCTTTGGGTTTCTTTCCTGAAATTCATTAAAATTTGTCGGTATCTGTTAGACTTTTGCATTCCTGTTGCTTTAAACAAGAAACCAAAAAGAAAGTATAAATCTTCCTGGGTTTTTTTTTGTTTTGGTTTGGTTTTTTACAGTTTTTTTCCATGGCTACAGATCAAGCTGTATTTTCCTATAGGGAACACAGAGATGTCTAGAGAATTGGAAATGGCAAGTGGCTGCCCCTATGTGTTATTAACGCTGTCACTGGCTGATGGTTGTATGTGTTCTGGGGGAAGGCATGTGACACTCTCCTCTAGCTATGTGTAGGACTGTCAGGTGTTCCTCATAAGACACAGAGAGTTACTCAACTGCTGTGCTTGACACCCTCTAACACCATCACATGTTTCAGGGCACAGCTGTTCAAGTACACATGGGTCTGCCCATGGTCGCAGCTGGGCACAGCCCCTGTCTGTGTGGACACTTTTGCTTTGGGGGTCAAGGAAAGAATTTGCTATTACTTGTGTCTCACTGCCTCCCTTCAATGCTCCCTGCTGTCTGTGGGCACTGCGGGAGACATTTTGCCAGTGTGCCTTTCCCTGCTCACCACCTCTCTCTCGTCATCTGGCCCAAGAGGGATTGCAGTGCTTGGCAGCCGCAGCTCCTTGCCTGCTCTCATACAGAGTCTGGGCGCACATTGATTTTTCTGCTTTTCTCAGACTGCACTCATCCGTCATTTTATATTGCTGGAGATACCATTAACAATAAAATAAAGGATGAAAGGTACCGAACCCATTAGAGTGCTTACATCATGTGTATGGGAGAGTGAGTGAAACAATTAAAGCACATCAGCTTACAAACGTGCTGATACAGATATTAGCGCGGTGAATAACATTCAGAGCATAATACCAGGGGATAGAGATGAAATCTCCCCTTCCCTTTCTCCTTCCCTTCCTGGGAAGCAGAGGGAGGGATCTGATATTTCATAACCCCACTGAATATATGTAGCCATAGATATTGTACATGAGCAAGATGAAAAGAAGATTAAATAGGAAAATCAAGGGGAATTACAGAAAAACCAGCCAGCACTTGGGTTCTATGTGAATGAATTTCAGACTCACCATGGTAAAACTAGAGTGACAGGAAGGTTAAATGTAAAAGGAAGAAGTAGCAATAGCAACCTGAAATTAGTTTATAGTAAGCTGAGAAAAGCTTGAGCAAAGAAAAGAGCAAGTTTGATTATTCCCATTCATGGAATGATTAATCCAAATTTCTTCTGGGAGCTTGATACCCTGTGAGGATGATATAAATAAGAATAAAATGGATATAAATATTAGATGACAAACAGACACTCACCCACCTTCCTGAACACTCCAGCTTCATTTTCAAGGGAAAACATCTGCTATGTTTGTTTTGCAGTCTTTTTTTTTATTATCTGCCTTTTTCTCTCGGAGACTTTGGGTGATGTGCCTGGCATCTGGAGCCCCAGGGTAAGTTTACTCCCATCAGCAGGAGTGAGCATAACTTGATGGTGGTGTCAGCTCTCCCACTTACTTCAAAGGGTTGTGTGTTTGGTGCCTCTGTGGGTTAGTGGTCCCCACTGCAGGTAGGCTTCTGGCACTTCCAGGTAGCATTTCAGGGGGTCGGGTCAGGCCAGGTTAGGACCAAGCCATTTTAGAGGCTGATGATGCTTGAGAACTTGCTCAGAACAGAAAGCTGTTGAATAACTGCAGCTATTTGGGATGGGAGGTTTTGTGAATGGTCTCTTTGATGAGGTCAGTGGTGAAAAAGCATGGCTTTCCTATATTTTATATAATGTATATATGTATTTCCAATATTTTTATAGGAATGTTTTTTTACTGTATGCCACTGTGCAAAAGAGAGCTCCTACTGTCATAATGTTCTGGATGATGATGTACCACAGTGGAGAGGGTGAGTCAAGCACGACAAAGGTGCGGAGGTGACATGGTTGGGCCAGCTGCTGCTGAGGCACCCTTGCTCTGTGTGATTTCCCTGCCCTGGGGCGTGCTCTCCTTGATCGAAATCTGCATGGTCCTTGGTCCTGTTGGTCACTGTTGCTACGTGCTTGTGGCTATGAGCTCAAAAGAACTCACGAGCTAGCTGAACAGTAAAGTACAACACAATAGTGTCCACAAAGTGCTTTCTGGAGCAGCCACCCTCCTTCTTTCTAGAAAATGGCACATATTAATATGGGTTATTAGTCTGCAGAATGATGGTTGCTAGTAGTTAGGGAGTTTCTCCACACACACATCTCCATGAGTTTAATTGTGTCAGTGAAAATCTCCCTGGTCTGATTTAGGATATGGTTATATTCACTTACTTTGCTCTATGTGTAGAAGCTTAACTCCTATGAAGGATACCTGTCCACAAAAAATCTAGCCCGGGTTCAGTGAGCAGATGTATTCACACTGATCAAAACCTGCTTAATATCTCACCTGTAAGCTAAATGAAAACAACAGTGTGTTTACATCAGGCTTAGTAGCTCTCCCTGGAGTAAAGCTGTGGTGCTCTGGTGCATGAGTTCAGTCATGTTTGTGCTTTACAGGGATACAGATGACATAAGTTGAAGATGAAATAAAAGAGAATAAAAATTGCTCTCAAAGTTATTAGCTTGGTAATGGGGAATCACTGTGTGATAAAACAAGCTAAACCAAACCAAACCAAAACCAGAGGAAATGGAAATAAATGATCTTCTCATTATGACCCGTGTAGCATTTTAATCTTGCTTTGAACAACAAGCACTGCAGTCCTTCAGCCTCTGATTCAACACAAGGTTTAGAGTGGAGGTAGAAAAGACAAGATGGATCCTGCAAGCCTGAGCACGTTTTGAGAAGACACACGGTGTCAGGACATTTCCATAGCTCTGGGGCAGGTGGCAGGGTTGCAGCACACAGCCCTTGTCACCCTTGGTGAGCACAGGAGGCAAGGGTGCGCAGGGAGGGAGAAGCACAGCTCCGGTACACACATACTTGGGTTCCTGTTGTGGGATCAGGAAGGAAATGCTGACTAACAGAAGAGCTCTCAACTGGTTTTTTTTGTCACCGATCACCTAGCATTAAGCAACAATGATTTTGCATGGACTGACTCATTTCAGATATCCCAAGTACGGAAAAAAACCTGAAAGATCACAAATCTGTCACAAAGCTCATTTTGATTCAGATATTTGCCTACCTGAATATCTAACTAGATGACACCAGAACAGCTGTGTACCCTTTCTGGATGGCTCAGTTTTTGCTCTCAGGGAAACTGCCAAATGCAGTTATAATTTCCCTTTCTTGTGTGAAACAACAGTGCCCAAACTGTTTAGGTCTGTAGGCCATGTGGCTTATAGTAGTGTTGGGCAAAGCAGTCCTGTGTGATGTGGAGTACAGCCCTGGCAAGAGCCTGCAGGTGCTGAGCACACTCTGCACATCACACTCAGCCTATGTGTCCTGGGAAAGGGGCTTCAGAAGCCAGCAGCGCTTGCCCAGAGCAGGTCATACAGCTAGACCTGAACCAGCTGCTTTCCCAGGCGAGCAATTAGGTGATGGCATGAGTCAGATAATTTGGGGTGGCAAGAATGGCAAGGACCTTCTCTGTCTCCTTGGGATGCTGAAACCCCTTCGTGCTCCCCTGCCATGCAGTGATACCACACAGCCATGCCAGGGCTGTGCACCCATGGGAAAGGGGGAGGTCAACAGCTGGCTGCTGTTGTCAAAGGTGGATTTGACCCACTTCTTTGGAGCACTGGGAAAGAGGGTGATTAGGCTGTGGGATGCACGATGAGGTTGTGGCCAGTCATCACTGCTGATAAATGGGCTGTGTAGTGAGCAACCCCTGCAGCTCCTGTTAACGTGGAGCTAATTCTCAGAGGGGATTTCAGCTTAACTCCCAAGGGCTGAAAAACCTTGTTTAACTGAAATGATCCTTTATTTACATTGTTTTGTTTTTCAGAACAAATAAGATTGTTGGAAATAGAGAAACTGACAAAGAGAAAATCTTTTGAGTGGAAAAAGACAGAATAAGAAACAATGAGAAGAAAAGTGTGAGAATAAGCCAAAGCCGCTCCTCGGCTCTCTGCTTTGCCACAACTATTTCCTGACCTGTTTATTGCAGTTAGTGCCTATTAATGGGCTGACTCGAACTCTCAGATGTGTGAGCTCCTACCCCAATAGTTATGTTGTGGTAAAAACAAAGCACGAACAACAACTCCAAATCCTCCACAACCAGTTCTTGGCATTGAAAGTGTTAGCAAGCGCTAATATAGTAATTAAATGTACCCAATGCTTTCTGACTTCACAGATGACAGTCTGTGGTTTGCCTGCCCACCCAAAATGTGTGGGAGGGCAAACCCAAGTCTTAGAGCACCAGAGTGTCTCATCACTTTCCTTATCAAGATTTTCACAGTCACTGGGAAAGGGTTGCACCCATCAGCAGGAGACATTCCAGTGCAGGAGATGAGATGACTTTCCTACAATTCAAGTTGCACAGGATTCCTGCATAATCACACTCCATATCTCATCTCTTTCTGCTGTGCTCCTTTTTCTTCCTGTGAATTCTTGAATCGCTTCTTCATCTGAATATAAAGGGAACTCACAGGAGAAAGCAGGAGTTTAAAGCAAAAAGACTACAGCTCCAAAGACGCCTTAGAGTCATGGCCAAGGTTGTTCTATGGTGACTCTGAGCACCTGCACAGTCAGGAAACCTTTGACAAAATCCCTGACAAAAAGTTAATAAAACAAATAGTCACAGGAAGAGGGGAGTGGTATTTGATGGCAGAGAGCCTAGGGCAGGAGCAGGCTGGCAGTTCTCTGTGTAGCTGAGTGCTAACAAGGAGAAGCTCCAAGCACATTATCTAGAGCAAGTGTTTGAAATGTGTCAGTCTGGAAAGGAGAGGAAACCACTACAGCCACAACGGTGTACACAACCCATCACTGGTTCATGACTCAAGAGAGGGCAGTGAAGAGCAACAAAGAGACCTGAGGAGGTAGAGTGAGATGAGAGGAGAGAAACTGCTGTTGACAACAGTGGTGTAACACTTTTAGAGGCTTGGGTCTGCTGGAGTGCTTGGTTGCCAGCAGTATAGAGAGGTGAACTTTCCTTCTCCTGCTTGCTGCTGCTGACCAGGACTCTCACCTTCCCTCTGACATGTGCTGTGTTGCTTGTGAGGCCAACTGTGAAGCTGATCCACCTACCTTTGCTCCTGATGTCCATTTTCTTCCCATTTCATGAGCTGCTTCAGCTCAGTAAGAGTTCCAAGAAGCACTTGTGCTACAGGATGGGAATCAGTGCAACTGCATAACTGGGGGGATGAAGCAGTGCGTCACCTCTGGGCATCAGTGACCCTGTCTGACTGCAGCCCAGTCATGGTGCCCCACCAGAGCTCAGCCACCTCTGTGGTCCATCACCAGGGAAGGGCTGGCCTGGGTGTTCAGGTTGGCCAGTGCTGCACAGCTCTAGCCCAAACTGGAATTTTCCAGAGAACCAAAAGGATTTGTGAGTATCTGTGTAAACAGCAACATCCAGACACCACACAGTATATTATAGCTATTAGAAAACAGGCAAGATACTTCAGACAACTCGAGTGACAGGATACCATTTACATCTGCAAAGGCATTACAAGTTAATCTGTCATGTAAGGTATACTCACTTCAGTGGTAGGACAGTCTTTCTAGAGAGAACCCAGGAACCTGGTGATAGAACAGCTGAAGTTATGGGAGACTTCTTGATGAAAAGTTGACAAAAAGGGACTTGCTGAGTTAGATAGGAGGTGAACAAAAGGGGATAGAGAGGACCATCCTATGGCACACAAACAATGCATGTAGCACTGCCTGAGCTAAAAATGAAGTGAAACTGAAAGGTAACATTTTCCTGTAAATGGTAAATACTTCCAACAGTCTGTTAAGTTCATTGACACAAGATATGAAAAAAGTAGAGGCACCAGTGGGCATTTAGCCACTCACATCAATAAAAAGATGTGTATTGTTTTTCTGTGTAGGATAACTGGAAAATCTAAGGAGGTAAATACATTGCAGACGATAAGCCACATTCTTTTCCTGGTGCAGGTAAATTGCAGACTGTTTTGGAGATCATACTACTGCACAACTACTTAATAAGATCCTGGCACCTTTCTCAGAAACATCTAGAATTGGCCAGTCTCAGACAGGACACAGAACGCTATAACCTTCTATGGAAATTCTGCTATTCCTAATACAATAAAGAAATCCCATGTGAACACAAGTGCAGAGGGTCTTGGGAACTCATTTTTCTGACACAAAGAACCAGGAATGTTTGAAGGAATGGGTAGTAGTGTGACCCCATATGCTCATCTCTGCCTCCAAAACCAGCAATTATGAGGTGCAGTCATAGCCTCTAAAGAGCCATATAAAGGCATTTGGGACAGAGTGCAAGACACATCCCCTCTTCTTCTTAGCTATAACTCAAGAAATTTTCAGCAAACTGTGTAATCCAGAATTATAACAAATTCCCTCAACAAATGGTGCTGCAGGCCTGTGTGATATGAGGGTCTTCTGGCGCGTATGGCCATAGAGGCCAAGGGAAGAACAGCACCCACCCTTGAACAGCATGAGCCAGGAAAATGAAATTAAGAAGCCTGTTTCATGTTATATTAACACCTCCTAATGGTGTTTTGATCTGCCATTCTGTATGAATTTATAGTAAAGGACCGAGTTGTTTTGGATCCATAAATAATCATAAACAAATGTTGGACCAGATAATCTTGCATCTCCACACAGACCAGGATTTTGCAAACCTTTCAGAAACATCACGTCTTGTTGCATTGGGTACAGAAATTAAAGTTGCCTTAAGGCAGCTTTAACTTGTGTGACCGACACTTACAAAGTGAATCACAGTAGGTTTTACTGACCTTGGCAAAATCAGAGGTCATATTTTCACAGATATAAGCCCTTTTAGACATATTCCCCTGACATATTTGCTGCAAAAAGGTTTCTTTCTGTACCTCTACAGAATGTAATGCATGTCCTCACCTTCATTCTTCTCTCTTCAAAGTGTTACTGAGGCTATCGAGAAGGAAATTAAGTTCCTTTTAGAACATTTCAGTGCAATTACTCAGGGCAGGATTCTCTGCCATGCTCTTGGGTATTTTTATATTTATGAGTTCTCTTTAGGGCTTTAATGGGGCAGCAGCCACAATACGATGGACAAAATAGGACTCTTAAAGAGACACTGGGTACATTAGGGGCTGATTCTCATTCTTATTAACCTCATAATTGTTAATCCTCTGAGTGGTGGCAGTGATTGCAATGTGACTTGCATTTGAGTGAGGTACAACATAGGTTGAATCCAGTTTCCAGGGCCCGACTCTTCCTTATTCCACTAGAAGTGCTGAGACCAAATCAGTCATTTCCTCCTGAAGAGCAGCTGATGTACAAGAGAGATTACTGGATCAGCATATCTTTATTTTCTCTGTAAAGAAAGCATCACTGCTAACATTTCAGGTAAAATAACGAAGAAGACAAAAATGGAAAAATAATAAGGTCCGTAGGGTTTGTAAAAGCCTAATACCAAGTATTCTGCTCCTTTTCGTGTATTCTGTGAGTTGCCCATTTTATTTTGAAGTAAAAGAGCACACAATGCCAAGGCAGGCTAGAGTAGTAGCATAACTGTGTGTGGGCTTTCATAAATTTATGGTAAATCTGAAGCAGCTGATGGAGATTAGGTTTCAGTGAAAAACATTGAGGTACGTCACATTTAGAACAGCCTGAGATCACTCCCTATGGCTCAAATGATGCTGTTTAAAAGGACTTTGATTGCCCAGGCCAAAGCTTTAGCTAGCTCAGTACCCTATCTCTAACAGTGACAGACAGTGGGTAGGAAAATGGTTTGGGGATGACAGTGATACAGGTATACTCCCAGCTCCTAAGATTCTCTACAACCTAGAAGCTCCCTGAGCTGGATGTGGCATCTTTGTGCACAGTAGCTCAAGACAGTCCTTTCCTATAACTTTGTCCAATTGTTTTTTTGGAATCCATGCAAGCTGTTGGCATTTGCAGCATCCCATAACAATTAGTGCCTCAGTATAAGCTTTAAGTTGTGGAAAAGTGCCACCTTTGTTTTGAAACTGCCACGTGGTAGGTTCAAAATTTGGTGCCGTGTACTTCTTGTTGTATTGGAAGAGTGGCTAATCATTCCCTATCCAACTCTTCCATGCCATTCAAGGTTTCCTAAAAGCCTGTCATCTCCTTGCTCGCCTCTCTCTAACTGAAAGATTTCTAGGTCCTTTACTTGCTTCCAGAATCTTTATTTTTTTTCCACAATCATGTGTGTTGTGTGTCTGTTCTTTTCGTAACTGTATTGTATTTTTTAAGATGTATGGAGAGACTGGAACTCCACGGAAGGCTCAAGATACAGGAATAACAAGGACTCTTGGTCTCTGTTCCTTTCCTAACAGTTCACGAAATGCCATTTGCTGTTTTGGTGCTGCTAAGCCCTGAGCTAGCATGTTCACAGAAAAGGCTGAATATAAGACCACAGAATACACATTAATGTAATGGCTGATATAATGCAGGATTACATTAGGGGAGTTAACAGTTAACTCAAACCACACTACTGTATCTCTGAATTTAGGGTTGCTTTTCCCTGTATGCGTAGATGTTGTGTTCGTACACCGAACTTCTTCTGACTTTGTCTTATTGCCCTGTTGCTTTGTACTGTAGCATTGAATTATGATTCTGCACAGTCATCACTCATTCTTACATCTTCAGTGCCTTAGTATGATCAATAAACCTCATCGGCTTACTCTCCATTGCCTTTTCTAGGTGGTTAGTAAATATGCTTAATGTCAAAGAAGCAGAATGGTTCTCCACAGGAACTTAAGGTTTATTCCTCCTCTTTGTTTCCTTTAATCCATGAGAGAACATTCCCTCTAGTTTAGCATCTTTAAGAGCCCTTGGTAAAGGATATTGTGAAACCTTGCTGAAAATCCACTCCTACTTTATCAGCCAAGTGAACTACAGCTACGTGCTCGTTACCACCTTTAGAAAACTCTGGTGAATTGTGAGATAACGGCTTCCTTGCACAACAGCCATTATGTCTCTTCTCCATTATATCATATTTTCCCATGTGTCCACTTGTTCTATGCCTTTTTAAAAGTTTCTGTTGATTTGTCCAGTGCAGCTGGTGGTGTCACTGATAGGGCAGCTCCCTGTTTGCCCTGTCTTTACCTCATGAAGCCACATGCCAACCAGTGAGTCTGAAACATCAGGAAGAGAAGCCTGGAAGATAGAGTCTTTCTGATATGTCCATGGGATGCAAAGATTGCTACACAGACATTTTCAGGCCTCCTTCCTGGAACTGCCATCTGCTAGCAGATATGTGAGCATCAGTTGCTATGGTAGCACACAAAATACTATGTCCAAACGCTGGAAACACAGAGTATAGGTCTAGAGCTGGGCTGAGGACCAAAAATCTCTGCGAGGTCTGGAGGATGAGTTTTATTCCCTTTCTGGCCTATGCAAAGAAATCTTTTTACTGTTGTATAGTCTCAGTTGTATACCAAACCCATGTCTCACGGCTGACATGGGTTCAGTAGCAGATATTGTCATCCTGGTTGGGAATAACAAAATGCAGAGCTCCTTGTAAAACAAGCCTTACTTTTGTTTTGCAAATCTCCTAGTGGAGAGGCCTATATGGAGCAGCAATGGGCTGCAGTGAGACATTTTGGTGACTGTTTCCCAGAAACTTATGCAACATCCATTGTGCTTGTGCAGCCTGTTGCAAAAAATGGATGCCATCCCCAGAATGAGGGCTGAATATTGATTTAGCAAATGGGGAGAAAAAAGGAATTACATAAAAGGCCATTGTAGCCAGTACTGCAGATAAATAGCTGGGAGGTTAATTTATGTTATTTATGGAAATCTGGAGTACTGGGAATGCTGTAATGCTTATAACAGCTAGACTATTAGTGCTGTTCAAGTTCTTATATGCATGCATCACCATGTTATCTAAATGTTGCTAAGCCCTCTTTAAAAGCAGTCAGGCAAGGCTTTAAACCAACTAGAAAGGGGACTATGAAAAAAAAGTATCGTTTTCTGTAGCTATTTATAAACCTAAAGGATTCGTGCAATACAAGTGCGCGTAAGAAACGCCTGTAGTTACCAAACAGTAGAGAAAAGCTGCAATGAAAGAAGAAGGCAAAAATTCTCCCTCACCCAAAAGAACCACAGTTCAGGGTGATTTTTTGAAAATATTATATATAGTTCTTTCCTTCTTTTGCTGCTGGAAGAAGGTTGTATATATGACTAATGGAATCTCTCTGAACTAAAGAAAACACTTCAGACCAATTTATGTTCAACATGAATTTACCTTGTACAAAACGCACACTCCTCACTCATTTGACTATGCAAGTAACGTAAATTAAGAAAAGAAAAAAAGCAAATGGAATATGCATCTCAGCTCTTAAGAGGATGAAAACTGGAGAACTTCTATGGGGGGCACTGTGATTTGCTCTCAAGCCTTCTCAAGCCTTTCTTGTGGAAAAGGTGTGTCAAGGAGATCCAATGTTGAAATGGCTGTGCTACATCAGCTAAAAATACTCCCTGGTCAAAGCAAAGAGTGGATGGGAATGTGCCAGAGGTGGGGAGGGAGGCAAGCCTGCAACGTGTATAAACAAATGCCCCAGCGACAACTGGAATGTATACAAAGCTGTTGTCAGAGATTTCCTACACCTTCAGGGGCTCATTCTTCTGCTGAGATGCACAAACATAGATGCTTTTCTGACAGGGTATCTCAAAGAGTGTAAAAGCAAAAGCCACTGCTAAATATAGATGGCTGTCACATGCTGCCTTTAGTCACATTTCAATTCATTGTAAACTGCAGCATGCCTCGCACCACGGTGCTTTTAACCTTGGCGACGTGTTTGAGGCAGTTTTTGTTTGTGCATATCCCTTTTCCCCCTCTAATTTGGAAGTGCAAATGTAGATGCGCAGTCAATAAACAGGCAATTCTGATGGTCCTCTTGAGCTTTAAAATGCACAGGCATGCCTGAAACAACATGGAAAGTGCTGGTGAAGGGGGAGTGAGTGGATGAGTCACTTTTAAAGCAAAGCAGGCAAACTGGGGGAAAAAAAAAAGAAAAGAAAAAGATCTGTGTCTTGACTCAGTGCCCAAACTCTTATGCTGATGCTTCACTGCAGTCTCTGAAGTTCAGCTTATTTTTCCTCTCATTTGTTCGCTTATTTTTATGTCTTACATAATGGAGCTTTGATTCACAGAAATCTATTTATATAGTCTAGGATTTGGGCCAAACTCTGAAGTCCTAACTCTGCCTTTCCTTAGGCAAAATGGCCATTGTGGTTAACAATATGAATGAGGTTTGCGAGGGCTGTGCGTTCAGGGCTGGATTCCTGGGGGGGCCACAGTTGATTGCCTCAGGATTTCTTATATTCCTCCTAGAGTAGTGATTTAGTTTAAGGAACTCTAGGCTGTGTTGCAGCTGGAGGACAAATTGCCCAAGACTGACAAAATATTCCAGCTTTCACTGATGAGGTCAATACGAGCCAGTGCTCCCTCCATATGTCCAAAGGCCACCAGCCAGCACACTGGGTCCCAGGTTTCTGCCTTAATAATCCTCTCCCTCCATGCCAGTCCTGTGACAGAACAGATGTGGAAGCTACCTGCAAGCTGCTTGCTTGGGAAATCCTTAACACGAGGATGGGGATGTACCCCCTCACTGTGGCTACAGCAAGGGATGTTTGCTGTGAAGGAGGAATGGCTGGACCATGAGGCACCACCAGCATCACCCCAACTGCAGTATGCCTTTTTGAGGGCTGCAGCTGGCCGATATCATTGAGGACAGGTTCACAACTGAATGGGATCTTGGAAGTAGGGAGCAGGAGCAGGCTTCCCATGGGGCTGCTTTGCTTGGGGCGGTTGGAACAGAGCAGAGGACCACATATACTGGGTCTGCCTGAGGAGCTGGCAGAACCAGCTGACCTTTTGTCTGACAAGCTGGCAGCACGGAGACGGCTGCCAGAGAGAGAGCTCCCCGCTGACATCAGAGTTATTCTTGGGGCTGGATGGAAAACAGCAAGAGATAATGCTCTTTGCTGTAATGATGAGGCTGATTTCAAATGCTTCACGTGAAAATAACAACCCAAACCCACCTAAGTAGGTCAGAGGAGCAGAGCTGAAGGAGGTCGCTTCTCTATGGCACCGTGACCAGGGGCTGGAGTTTCTTCTCTCTAATAAAGTGTGAACCCTCCAGGAAAGCAGCTCTGAGGGCCAGGCATGCCCAGGAATATTCTTAGCAGCCTGCTAATACCTCAGCTCACCATCCAGCATTTCTTCTAGTGCAAATGCTCTTATAATGCTTTTTGGTTTTATTATTCTGCTTGTGAGAATGCAGCATCTTTGATACTGCTATGTCTTCGTCATAATTAATGACACCATATTCATACTTCTAGTCAGACTAAAAAACATCACTGTAGTGATTCAGAGGGGATCAGGGAATGATTTCAGTTTATGCTAGAAAACATGCACACGCACATATTTATATACAGCGCACACTCTCTGAATGTATGTCTTTTGACTAGTTTGTCACAGTTCAGAATACAAAAGCCATAGATAAAGTGCTCCAGTTTTTGGCAATAGCAGAGTAATGAAATAGCCAAACAAGGATTCCTTAGCCCTTCACTCCCTCAGCTATTATTCTTTGAATGTTGGAGATAAATGTCATTTGTAAATCCCACTCATTGCTAACATTAGTACTATGCATATGTACTTCCTTTGACAAGTAACCCTACCAGTGAAATCTGTAAGGCAGCAAACTTCCAACAGCTTTCTTTTAAGCATGGATAATTAGTAATTGGGGGCATCTGTCTCTGCTGAACACCCACACTTACTCTTCTTTAAGGTGTTCCAGGTTGGTGACTTGCAGTCGAAGAACCTTGAAACATTTGACATCCTTTCTCCTAGTTATGAACTCCATTATCAACTTTCTCTGCTGGAGTGGCTTTTCCTTTCTCTCCCTTTCTCTTTCATTTTGCTGTGCAAACTCTGCCTATGGGGCTTGGGCTCTGTTCCTTTCCACTTATAGTCCAGCAAACCAAGCTGACCCACAGGGTCCAGGGCAACCCTGAAAGACTTGAGCCCATTGGCTCAGCCACTGCTTGGCCTCCTGCCGTCTCCCTGTGAGCATCACGAAGTGGAGATCAGGGCAGCTCTTGTACGTTGTCATCCCGTGCCAGGAAATCTGAGGCCCTCCCATGTGTGGGGGAAATCATCCTTTTTTCACAAGAAAGATGTTGTTTCTCAGGAGCCTGTTTCCGCCAGGTTGAAATTTTGATTTGTTATATTGCCACGGAAGGCACCATGAGGGGTACAGCCCATGAGAAATAAATCATCTAGACCAGTGAGCAGAGATACCATTCCCTTCAGCCCAGGGAAGAGTGCATTTTCGCCCTCTGCTTCTCTCCCAGGCTTTACCATAACAAGAAGCAGGGTGATAATATTAAAGATACCTCAAGCCAGTGTCACTTGGCTCCTGTTCTGCTGGAGTGAAAGGCCTCCAGAAGACAGATCTAAGTCTGTTAAGGTCTGCTGAACTGCCTTCTGGAATTGCCTTTCTTCTTCTACTGACTCCAGGCAGGCCCTTGGAACACTGGCCTCTGAAGTCAGCCTAGAGTGGAGGAGAAAATTGACATTTGTGAATACCTCCCTTCCCATCTCATCCAGGCACCTTGAAACCTTAAACCCATTGATCGTGATGGAAAGATGGAACAGAAATCCTAAAAGTTACAAAGCATCTTTGCTTAAATTAAGCCACTTTGTGAAATTATTTTTCCAAGTATAATGATGGCTATGCTACACCAGAGAATTTAGGAAATAAATATGTTTCCAGGCTGAGATTTTTGTAAGTCAACCTTAATATCCTAGCAAGTACTACCACAGTTACCAAGCTATAAACTTCTAAATCCAGAAGTCAATGAGAGACATTGTCACTAATAGACATTTAATGGTAACAACACTATCAGGTGATGCAGCAATAATGAAAATAATGGCCCCTTGCAAACAGAGGATCAGTAATGTCTTTCTGTGATAGCCCCACACCATGCTGAGCACACAGCGCAATCACAGCATCTGCACTTTCCAGTGGTTTTATGAAGGGCAGACTGCAATTCACTGATTACATTACATTTTGATTTCTGTACGGAAGTCACAAGGGATTCAGGTATGTCCAAGCTGAGGTAACCCAGGAAAAAATGAGGTTTCCTTAAGTTTACTTGCATCCCTCTCACTGTAATGATTTTTCTTCTTAACAAGCATCAACCTATTCAAGAAATGAGGAGTGCATGTAGCAGCTCAGCATCATAGAGCATTGCATCAGCCAGGCAGTTCTTCTGCCCTGCCCTGGCTAGTGAGCTGCTTGCAGCCCTGACAACTCCTGACATGGAGCACATGGGGTACTGTGGTGGCCTGAAAGGGACTCCCATGCCATGAGGACCTATGTACCCTGAGTTGTCCTTTTCCCAGCTCTTTCTGAGACTACTATTGCAAATTATGCAGCACTGGAACAACCCAAAATTACTTCAGTAATCCTGGAGATGGATGGAAGAAGCCTCCAACAACATGAATTTTTCAGTTAGTTAGGAGGAGAAAGAAGGAAAGCTGCAGTGGGCTCACCCTTGCTGCCATGGTCCATGGGTGTGAGAGCACACCTGGCAGGATAATCCATAGCTTGTGTCTGCCCATGCCAAATGATGACCCAAATGTATTTTCAACATATATCCACAAGGTGTATATAATTTATTAAAAACCAAACCAAAACAAGACAGTGGCACTTCGGTGTTTTAGTAAAATTGTTTCCTGACCTGTAAATTGCCAGTCATAAAACATGAAACTTAAAACATGCTTATCAGATGGGCAAAGCAATGCTTGCAAAACAGTTGTGCTGCACAAAGTAGGTGGTGCTTTTTAGTAGTGATAGAGGGCTGCAAAAATCCCTGCTTCCTTCAGACTTGGCGGTACCCAAGAGCAAACATCTGCAGTGGCTGCTGCCTTCACCCCAAAGCAGGAAAGCAGTTCCAGGCAATTTTACTTTTGCTATTAGTGAATCTGGTTGGTCTTAAGGGTTGCTACAACTGGCTGCTTATGCGAGAGCTCTTGGTGTGAGCAGAAGCTCATGAAAAATGTAGCACACTTGAACTGGAGATATTTTTGTGAAGCTGTGACTGAAGTTTTCTTAATATGCTTTCCTCTTCATTTTCCACTGCTGTTGCATTTTCCTTTTACCCTGTAGTAATCGCTGCAAGCTCATCTGTGGTCCTAGTATTTTCTTTTCTTAACAAGAAGGAGTAAGTTGGTGCTTCTAGGAGGAGAGAAAGTGTTAAGTAGCATTTGGGGTAGGTAGAGGAATCCCTGCTGTGTATTTAACCTACATTTGTTTCAATTTACAGGAGTGTTCAGGTCTAAGTCTGCTGTTAAAGATGAAAACAAAATGACTCAGGTAATTCAATAGGATTTAGCTGAATTACTGAAAAGGCTCTAGTAATAAAATTTGTAGTGTCTTTTCATAGAGGTCACAAAGTCTTGAAACAGAGAGGAGATTACTGGACAAGTTATATTTCCTTGGAGCTGATAGCCTTACCTTTCCCCAGTTAGCAGCTTATTTTAATTGCAAAGGAAAATGTTCTTTGTTCCAAGATCAGCATTTGACTGACAAATTCAACACCATGCAGGCAATAGTAGTCCCTGGCTGCCCTACGCAGGTTGATGAGAGAAGCAAGTTCTGCAAAACAGGAAAACAAAGGCAAGTGGCAAGCCACACAATGCATTTTTTGTCCTTATGTATGTGAAGTTCATTGTCAGAAGCCGTCTTTTCCTCCAACTGTGAGAGAAGGCTGTGATTGTGGAAATTTCCAGCAATGGTTTTGAAGTAACAGGGGTTCTAGCACAGCTAGGCAAAAGTACTGGATGTTCAAACAGACAAAAGGAAAGGCCCTCTAAAGCCCAAGAAACTGAAGTAAGGAAGGACATACACATGGTTTCTTTTTATAAAGCTGGCTACTGAGCAGCTATGCTTCCCTTGTAACTCCTAACACTTTAACCTCCACTGTCAGATCTGCTGTATCTTAAATCCAGTATTTGGTACTGCATCTTGTAACAAGGAACTGGTTAAATGCGGGGCAATGTTTTAAAATTCTCCTAAAGGATTTTGCCTAGAAATTGTCTGCTTAGGATCATTTTTGCATGCTATGGTCCTGTCTGTGCTTTCGATTTGAGTCTGTAGTTTTACATCTAGACAGTAAGTACAGAACATCTGTGGGGCTGCGTATAAATAGTTACGTAAATAGCTGAGAATGGACAAAGCAAACGCTTCGGTGAATCAGGTAATCACTGGGCAAGTTACCCAAAAGAAAAGCTGACTCTTCTTTCCCAGGAAAGCCATAACAGTCCCTCTGGCATAAGGATTTTCAGATGTTAGTAGAAGGAAGCACTTTTTTTTTCTGATGACCTAAGTAATTGGTATTTTCTCTTTAAATAAGCATGCCAAGTTTACGCCTTGCAGATTTCTTGTTCATACTCCATCTACATTTGACATTTCCTGGCTGTCTGCATGGCTTCTTAGCATCCAGAATCTTAACATTTTTATTGCAGCAGGAGCTTTGCTGCAATGGTCATTTCCTTAGCCCATAGCTTGGACTACTCCATCATTGGGTTTTTTTGCTAGCTCCTGTGGTGATCACATCCCTGTGCTGGGTCTTATCTCTTTGTGATATCAGGCAGAAATAATTTCATTTGCAAGTCCAGTAGTGCCTATCCCCACCCTGCCCATAAACCTTCTTTCAGTGTCAGGAGGCCACAAGCAAGCACCTCTGCTATTTTCTCCTCGGGCTTGGGAGGAACTCCTTGTTAAAAATGTGCAACACTCTCTCCCTTTCTTCCAGCCTCTGTTTTTGGAAAGACTCTCCTTTGAACACTGCAGATCAAAATCTTGTCAGTAGCTTTTGGACTCTGTTTAGCAAGATGACTAAAATTGTCCTATGCTCACTCGTGTCTCTGTCTTTGGGTCTAGTTTTTCATGTTTGGGTTGTAAGCAAGGACTCAAGGACTGTGCGCTGAATAATTCAGTGGGGATCCCAAGTCTATGACAAGCACCCGTGACTCATTGTGTGAGAGCATGCTTGGGCAGAGGGCGAGGAAGGGAGGGGAAGGTACACAGAGATTTTAAGAAGTTCCTTTCCCTCCCTTTAAACACTCTCTTTGATACACCTCAGCGCCATTCCTCCAGGGGAGTGCTGTGTAAACCTTGCAGACCTTTACTTCAACCTCCAGCTCCGGCCTGGCTTTCTCTAGGAATGCAGGGAACTACACAGGATGCTTTCAGATATTGCATTACAGTCTGAAACCAAGGCAGTGCTTTTGAGTGGAAAACCCAAGTCAGCCTCAAAGAATTGGGAATTTGGTTGGTAGCCAACTCCTTCTGAGTAGCTCTGCTTTTCACATCACCCTGCCCTCCCTTTTCCTCTAGGCTTAGTCCTGCGGAGACTTAGGTTCTTGCTTTCTCCAAGAGTTTTACTATTCTGAACAGTGCAGCAAGTTATGGTTAGGTGCATCCTCCCTCTGCGACTATTCCTTAGAGGAGAAGCAGCACATGCAGGAGAGAAAAGAGTGTTGTGAAGGACAGTTTATAAATGACTTCAGTGGTGCAGAGTGATGTGTCATTCTGGCAGAAAGCCCATTAAAGAGGAAGCGCTGCTCTTGAATGCATTCAGCTGGGGTTTCTGAAAACTCCTTTATACCCACTCATTATCCATTTCACATTCTGGAAGTGGATGGTTATGTTTGCCTATGTGACGCAGATCTTAATAGTTTTCTGCAGTACTACATCATTTAGCTCTCAGCTAATACAAAACCAAGGTAGTAATTAACATTAAATGCTGAGAAATGGATCTGATGTGATGAACATTCAGCACATAATGAAAATGCTGTGATTTCTTACTTGGAAGCCATCGTGGTCTTACAACATAACCAGTTGTTACGGATGCCCAAACAGAGCTGGGATTAACAATAGGATCTGGTTACATTTGCAAACCCAATTGTTGCTAGTTTGGTAGAAGTTGCACTCTCAGGCTCCACTTTGACGGATAACAGCTCTGGCACCTATTGTCATTTCATACTGGTGTAATGCTATTTATGCCACAGAAATCCCAGATGAGCCATGAATTACACACAGATCATTCATACCATGGAAGGAGCAGCTGTGTTGGGGGACTAGGCTTGCAGGCGACCGCTCTGCAAGGCCAACTCATCCAATGTGGAGTGGGACAACATGGGTCAGTGTTAATAATTATTAATAAAATGATTTGGTCATCAAAGGTTCAGCAGAACTGGAACCTGAGTGTTCCAGACAACACAAATCTAGCCGCTGGTTCTGCTGGACAGACAGGCAGAACTAAGCCTTAGCAAGGGCTATGCTGGAAACCTTGCCCTGGATGCCACTAAGAAAAGGGGTGTCAAAAGGAGGTAAATATGCTGCAGCTCTTCTGGCTCCTAATGCTGCCCGGGAACTGGTGTTGGTAGTGACTGTGAGGGCTCCTGCAGGACCATAGCTTCCTTGGGGTTGAGGATGAGGGGGACCAGATGTCCTGGGTTGAGTCCTAAATACAAAGGCATGTTCCCAGCATCCCATTTTTTCAGAATGAGCTGTGGAAGAAAGAGGCCCCACTTCCTTGTCCCATGCAACACTGCTGCAAGGCCCCAGCCTCTCCATGCTGGGGTGTCCAAGCCCCTTAAAAGCTACCCAGGAAAGACCTGTGATAGAGAACTGCAGGGAGAGGCTGTCCCCTCCTGTGGGAGGGTGATCTTCCCCTCTCTGTAGAGCCTCCACCTTCCCTGATTTAGCTGCTACTGCTGCATTTCTCTGACAGGGAGGAGAAACTCACTGGGTGGTGGTGATGCCAGAGAGCCATGGGGAGGAGACCTGAACATGAGCCCAAGTGGTGCCACATTGCCTTGTATCTCTTCAAGCTGGATGCTCCGTGTTTGTTTCACAGGAGGAGAGGAGACACAAAGCAATATTTAAGAGAAAGGAAGAGTAGGGTGGCCCCAGTTGCCAAAATGTCTTCATCTAGCTCTGGACCCAAGCAGAAATAGGATGCAATGTTCAAGCATGGCAACTACTGTGATGACAGCAAGTCCGAAACTAATTGCATGCTTCTTGTATGATTTGTGTTTTGGTTTTGGGGACATTCTTTCCTAGGGTTATATGTCCAGTAGGGAAGGCACAATCCAAGTGGAAAGAAAAGGCTGGACGAGGGGGGAAGGAATGAGAATAGGGGAGAAATGGGTGAGGAGAAAAACAGAGACTGAATCCAAGATGAAGAGATCATTAGCCATTTACATAGATTTGAAACAAAGAGCTGACCAACCCAGGCCAAAGAAAAGCCACCCTCTACTGTGGAAAATTTTGAGCACACTGTATCAGGCTTTAGCCTCACCCTGACCAAAACGTTCCACATCCGTATCAGACAGATAATAATAGAAGTTCCTATAAATTTCACACACCGTAGCAGCTTGGAAAATACAGTGAATCCAAAGAGTGTAAAAATAGATCGAGCACTGACAGACAATCACTTGGCTTACCTTGGAAAAATTAAGTATTGCATTGGTTCTACTAAAACTGGAACTAAAATCAAAAGGCTAGATCACAAAACTTGCCTCGCTGGTGAGTGTGCGGTGATTCCTTGCAAATGGTCACTAACTTGTGGCTTGCCTTATTTTCCCTTTTTCTGCTAAAAGTACATTTTTTAAATTGCAGTAACCTGAGCTAAACAGAAACTTTTCTACCAGATACAGGATGTTGAACACAGTCATGCTACTTCATGGCCATTTCTCTTGGGCTTATGCCTTTGCTTTGTGTATTTTTAAGATTTTGTGTTGTTTAGGGTAGCCTGTGGTTGCAACAGCAGGCATTTATAATATATCCACAGTTCCCTCCTCGACTAATTTGATCCCCAAAGACACAGAAACAGGTTCTCAAGGCGGAATTCTTCAGTCAGTCCTTCTTTTCGCTGTGCTTTATTTTTCAGTTTTTAGTGTTAAAATGTCACAGTCATGATCTGTCTTGTTCGTTTACTGGTAATTTAATTTCTCAGCTTTGTTCAGTTCCCCTTGAGCTATTTAATCCAAAATGCACAAAGGAAAACTAAAAATATTGGAGTCTAGTGGGGTAGGGTCAGCTTTGGGTCTGTGGTATGATTGGGGGAAAAGATAATCTCTGGCAGTGTGTCTTTGTGCACACTCTGCAATGGCATATTAATTTTTAATCTATTAATTTTCTAAATTATTCATGTCAGAGAAATAGAATAAAGAGAGGAAAAGCCATAGCAGTCAGTACCTAAACCCATCATTCCTGTGCAGCTAATGGCCTCTTTCCTCTCTTGGTATGTGTTAATTCTCCTTCTCTCCACTCTGGCACTCTTGTGGCACAACTGCAAATGGGCTTATGTTATCCATCAGCGGCAGAAGTGCCCGTGCCTGGTGCTCTTGAGGCTGAGCTTTGCAGACATCCCAGTGCTGGCGTCAATGCCATCCTCAGGAACACCCATCCCACTCTTTTCCCCTCTGTGCATGACTCTTTCTCTCAGCTGTGCTGACAGAGCTGCTTGTGAGTCCATGCTGTAAATTAGATCAGGCATCAATTCTGTTTGAAAGAGAGAAACAAATGCATATTTTGGGTGGTCTGGAAGCAGGCACAGCCCACAAAGAGTTGTGTTGATACAGATGAGGAGAGGGATTGCTCTGGTATGAGGGTGGGGAATAAATAGGGTAGGGTTGCCTTGCCAGTATTGCTGAAGCCTCTGGATTGCTACACCATAGCCCAAGTTCATTTCTGCATGAGAAGTGTAAAGCACCCAGACTCAGGGGTGAAACAGGCTTCAAGATGTGCAGCTTCCCCACATATTTCAGTAGCAGGCTCACAGACAGCTCAGGTGCCTCCACGGCAGAAACGGTTGTGGTGCTCATGCTCTTACTCATTACAGGTACATACGCGCAAAGGGTGGACTGAGGATTTTGAGTATCAGCTCAGGAAAACAGCCAAAATTCAGCTAAAAGTACTCTTAGAAGGGATGCAGTGCACAGACAGAGCTATGGTTTGGTGAATCAGACCAAGGTTTTTTTTTGGCAACACCTTGTTTTAATGGTGTCAGTAGTGCATGTGTTTGCAGAGAACACTGTGCAGACCTGGCCTCTGGCTTCTTCAGCTCTTCGCTCTGTCAAGTGAGAGTTACTGTTACCTCAGGAGGCTATACAGATCAAAAGTGGTCAGTTAAACATGCCTACAGATTTTTCAGACCTGTATCTCTGTGTATTTGGGCAACACAGCACAACTGATGCCAATCTCAACTGCGCCTTTTTTGCATTACCATCAAACAAACAATGAAAGAGCGTGAGCAGCATTCTCTAAGGTATTGCTGTCTGTGTGCTGTCTCCCCGCTTCATTTCTTCAGGTCGGTAAGACTGTAAGAGCAATCCTTTGCAAGCGCTTTTGTTTTAAATTAAAGATGCTACAAGACTATTATGTCACAAGGCATCATGAAAAATACCCTTTCAGGAGACCAGATTGATGCTTCCACCCTGTAAGTGCACAGTGCAATGGCTGCACATATTGCTAATGTTTGTATGGGCACCACATAAGGTCCTTGAGGGCAGGAAGGGAAGCACTGCTTTGTTCTTCCACCTGTGCTGAATGAAAAAGGCTATTAGTACGCTGATAAATCCTTCCACAGAGTTTTGTCACATTTGGAAGGAAAATAATATGATGTGTTACAAAGCCTGGTAGGTCATAAGAAAAGAAAAAAATTGCTTTGCTTTGTTTTAAATAGGTGTTGTTTTGTGTGTAGGCATCTGCATGATGGGATACAGCAGTGATGAGCAGAGTGATAGCTGTATTTTAAGATCTAAATTCCAATGCCTTGCTCTGTGTTTGTTTCCTAAGCCATCTTCAGCATGGTCTTCAGGTAAAACACTATCTAGCAAGCAGTGCCCCTGCTGGAAGAATGTCCAGTTTTGTTCATTGCTCAGCTGCCCACCTGTCAAAGCAGTGTGCATTTCAGCTCACATCTTTAGGGGTGAAACCTGTAAGAAACCTGGCTTTATGTTGCCCTCCACAGAATCCACTCTTGGAAAGATGGGTGGTGCTCTTCAATACCCTCTGTGGAGTTTACTCTGGGTTGTCCTGTGCACAGCCATGAAGGCATGAGAAAACTGTGTGACAAGGTTGATCATATAATCATGTACCTTCCTGCAGTTTGCCTTCACAGAACCACCAAGACACGGACAGAAGATGTATCCTGGTTTATGGCCTGGCTGGAGTCCTGTGTCCTCCTTTACATACTGATTGAGTAAGGATTGTTGCTTTGGAAAAACCACCTGCAGCAGCTATCACTGCAAAGAGGTTGCAGCTGATGGCAGCAGGGGTTATGGGTAAATTCATGACACAGAAAAAGGGAAGAACTGAGGAAAGCCTCCAGGCTATGGATGGGAACAGCCCAGGAATGAAGTAAGGATGGGGAAAAGCAGTTCTACCACAGATGTGAGATACTCCACATGATACTGCAGATAGCCCTGAGAGAGCTGAGTGGCTGAGGTGGCACATCTGTAGGGTTGTAAGTCTTCTTCCGACACAGCTACATGGGTAGCCCAGCAGAGATCTCCAACAGCTGGAGCCAAGTCTCCACCTTGGCTTGATGGTCTGCTTGTCAGGATTAACATGGCTTCTGATTGTCTTACAAAGCTCAGGTAGACTGGACAGAGTAAAAGACATCCTGGAGGTTGCTGAGAAGATGAGGAACGAGTTTCATTTAGAGGAGATCTCCTATAAGTCAAATGCTTAAGCAACGGGCTGCATCTGGACTGTTAATGTGCTCAGGAACACCCTGAGGTATAGCAACCCAGGGAATCCTGAGGATGCTTGGCAGAAAGAATTTGACTGCCAGACCTTAGCTCTGCATTACCTTGTACAAAACCATGAATGCATAGCCATAGTTACCCCCCACATCTCCTCAGTCTATCAGAGAGGGGTTACACAGGCTGGTTTCACTACTGTGAGCCTGTGGCCTCTGTCATGGTAGCCCTGTCTGTGGGACACTGGCCTCAGAACTGGGCAAATGAGGTAGCAGTAGTGCGTCAAGTTGGTAAAGCCAACCATGAAAAGAACTGACCCAAAGGAAGACCATCAGGCTATTTTCTGGATTTCCAGCCCCTTTGATTTTCTTTTGGTAAACTGTCCTGCCTCTGTTCTTTTATAGAGGTTAGTAACAGATCCACTTTACCAAGAAGGTGGATGGATAGCCCATAATCTGGATTTGAGACTTGACATGGTAAATAAGACAGGGCTAATGACTCTGAGTTTCTATTTATAGCACTTCTGCAGACTCCAAGTAAGTGCTAAAAAGGCAGACTGTGCTTTTTACTTGTTTTTAAGGTTTTGGCCACATTAGAGTTTCATGCTTTCTGTTTTTTCTGCAGTAACTTATTCCAGCCATAAACCAGTGACGGTCTGAGCATGTTTAATCTGAGGGAATTCCAAACGGCTGTCGTAATAGAGAGTGACCAGTCTTTCAGTGTGTGGTCTGTGGTTAATCTGAGCTGCCCCAAATAAAAAAGTGATATGAAAATACCTCTATAACTGTGGATCCCCCAGTGAGGAAGTCTGGAATTTTTGTAAAAGTTTTATTTTATTTTTAGTCCTTAATGGCACAAAACTATTAAATGTGGACTGGTTTTCACGTTTGCCCCTTGCCAGTATCCTCTTTGCAGGAAACCACTACAATTTTCTTGCATTTGAAGACCGAATTTTTTTGCATTTGACAATTGCAAAATATTTTTGCACTCTGCAACTTCTGCTTGTCAGTTTGATTTAGGCCCTTTGGCAAACTTTTAGTTCACGCACTGTCTTCTATTTCATCTGTACAAAAAACAAGTGAGGATCATGATGGGTACCCTGAACTTAACAGGTCTGAGCTTGGTGGAAACAGACTATAGAGATTTTCAGAGCTCCTGGTACAGGGGAAAACGGTCTACCTGTGGCCCTGTGTATTTGATCACCTGGGTAGTATAATTAACCCCTTTTCTAGAACATCTGCCATGATCAGCAGGAAGCTGAGGGCTGCAGGGGTTTTGACGCCTCATGTGTCTACACTTCCAGGGGCTGGGATCAGAGAGTGTAAGACATTCAGGCATGTCAGTCTGAGAGTGACACTTTGAGGCTGGTTGTTTGGTCAACCTTACCTCTGGTCTGATGGCAGCTGGGATGCTCTAGCTCATCACTTGCACCATGGTGATGGCCTTTATGAGGGATCTCACCAAACTGTGTGGGCACTGCCCCGATCTCCGGGGGTCTCTGCTGTGAGCATAATGGAAGATAACAGTGCTTTCCTCCCTAACAGAGACATTGCATTTTTTGTTTGTAAGCTTTTCTACAATGGCAGATAAGTAATAATCTAAGTAAGGGGAACTAAGTACCTAACATAAGTAGATGAAACTTCTCATTTGCTTTGCCTCATCTCTGGCTGGACTAGCTCCAATCACCAATCATAATTCCACCTCTCCTTAAAAATCAATACGCCACTAAATCATTGTCTTTTTCAAGTTGAAACACGAACAATTTATTGCACAATGGCATCTACCTTAAATCCAGGCAATATTTCACCCTGAACACTGGTGAATTTTAGGGCCCAATATTTGATGATATTGCGAATAGCATAAATGAGTTATGCAGGGTATTTTGGTCTACAGGTTCTGAAAAACACCAGTAAACTCAAAATAAATATTCTGTCAAATGCAGCACAGAGTGTGTACTGATATGGCCTAAACACACCATCTACTATTCCTGGAAACATGACATTACAATTTACAAGTCTAGCATAAGGTCTCTTCTCATAACTGGTCAGCCTGCACCATATGGGGGTCACCTGCCCGTATCTTAATTTCATCTTATAGTCAGGCACCAGAGCCACCCTCACCATGCGTCAGTAAGCGGCCCATCTTCTAGTGCTGTCAGACCTTATCTATAGAAAAAAGAGGAAGCGGTGGAAAGTAACTGTTATGTTCTGCCAGAAAGGCCGGAAAACAGTGATGGGCGCTTGTGGGATTATTGCTGGCAGGTTTCCATTGCTCAGGGTAGATGTACCTAGGTGTGCTCCCATGGTGGTGTGAGGTGTGGCAGGGTGAGAGACCAGGGCATCAGTGCAAGTGCCAGAAATGCATCGAACTGTCAAGCTTGAGTTGGGTTGTCATCTGCCCCTGTGTGGCCACCACAGAGGTTTAATGCAATCTATTACTGCTGCAACTACAGGTTTAAACTAGCAGCACTGATCACTGCCAGCATTGGTCCGGTGGCCCACTTAGAGGCTGAATGAAGCGTCCTTCCTATAAGCTATGTGGCATGTTAGGACGGTGACTTGTTTGCACCTTTATCCATTTCTTTATGCAAAGATGACAAGTTTGTTGAATCAAACTTTGAAGCTTTTGTTCAGAGTGGTGGTGTTTTTATTTGAGTGGAGCTTTGCCAGAATAATTCCCAAATGAAAAGGAGGCAGGCCTTCAGGTTTTGATGGGGTATTCTAACTGACGTTTTAAGTTGAAGCAGAAGTCGAAGTATGTTTACTAAGGGACTTTGACTGACAGAAACTTCTTGTGATAAGTACAGCAATTTGGGATTCAAAAGGAGTTGCAGAATTGTTGCCACATGTGCTGAATCTTATCCCATGCAGGACTCCTTCAAATTGACTTTGACTAGTGGAGTGGGTGAGATTAATAATGGTTTGAATAATATATATCACTGAAATATTTTTGTGAGGGTTTTGTACTTCCTACAGATGTCTCAGTTGGACTTTCAGCCACAATGTCTAGCAATTTTGAATATATGATTATAAATGCTTAAATGTATAACAACTATGTCATGCTTTTTTATGCTATTCACCTATTACTAGACATCCAGAATAATAAAAGCTGACCAGGGCGTAAGGCCTCCTTTCATATGGTCTCCTGAGCAAATATGAAAACAAAGGCATAATGAGGGTACTATTATTTTCTCTTCACATCACCTACACGTGCCACAGAGATGGAATGGAGAAAATGGTACCAAATAAGGAGAAAAGGAAAGCTTTTAAGTGGGTCCTGGGTGGCTTTCTTTCCCAAGTGGGGATTATTCGTCATGGCATTAATACAGAAGAAGAGAGCAAAGGTGGGATCTCAGGCAGCCCTGCCTCTAGGCACATCTCAAATTAACGCTGCCATTTACATCTTCTACAGTGGCAGGGGTGGAATATAGGGCACCTGCAAAGACTTTGCCTCTAGAGGTGAGTGGAAAGCCTGAGCCAACTGCTGATGCCATGCAATACCCACTGAAAACCAGCTTGGTAGTGTCGTGTCAGTGCTCCTGTCCTCCTCCTCATAGAAACTGCCACTGCCTACATCCTTGCATGTATGCTGTGTTCACATAAAATCACAGAATACCACGTTGGAAGGGATCTCAAAGATCATCTGGTACAACCTTTCTAGGCAAAGCACGACCTAGATGTCCCAGCACGCTGTCCAGCAGTCTTAAAAGTGTCCAGTGTGGGGGAATCCATTACTTCCCTGTGGAGATTATTCCAATGTCTGATTGTTTCCACTGTGGAAAATTTTCGTCTTGTGTACACCTAGAATCTCCCCATGAGTAACTTGTGCCCATACAGGTCTTTGAAAGAGGGATGGGCTTTTTTTCTGTTACAGGGGAGTAGTGTCTTATGTTATGCCATGGTTCTCATGTTGTGTCTTGGAGTTTACCTCCTGCTGCTGTTGATGACAGTGGTATCACGGAATCTGGAGTCAAAAAAGGTGAAGGTGAGATGTGGACTGCATAAATGATGCTTCAGAAACCAGGAGAGACCTAAATGTATGAAGCCTCCCGCGTCCCTGTGAGAGAGCCCTTCTCCCTTGCTGTCCTCCCAGTGTCTTGGAGGGGAGGGAGACCTTGTGATACTCCATGAAAGAGAAGACTGAAAATGAGCAGCCGTCATTAAAATGATCCAGTGGACCTCAGTAAAAATGTACTTAGCAGTCCTGGCTGAGAGAGACATTTTTTCACACTCTAATGGCCACACAGCTCCCTAAGTGGAAGAAGGAATGTCATTTACTTCACAAAAGGGAAAAAAAAGTCTATGAGATCATTTATAACATTACTCACAACCATTATCTATCCCAAATCATTCTTATGCCTTGTCTGTGATACTGGCTGCCTTGCAGTGCTCAGAGTCTCTCTTAACATAAAACCCTTTCTTATTCATTAATGGCATACCAACTGAAATATTTAAAGCATTTGCAGACAAATGTAGCTAATTGTATCCTAGATTCAGGAAGGACCCAGGGGAACGCTAACTGCTGCCATGGTCACATTTACCTGCCCTGGGGGAGGCTGTTGTTTCAGTAAAAACCCTGTCAAATACAGGTTGGTTAATAAGAAAATGCTTTTCCACAAATAGAGTATATTTAGGCTCACATCCTGCACTGACGCACTCGTCTGAGTGATAAAAGCTTCCTGACCTCTCCCACATTCCACTGGCCTACTGCATCCTGGTGAAAGAGCTTCATCAGCTGAATGGCTGGCAGTGCTCAATCCGCCCTGGACCAGCCACTGAGGTACTCTTCACCAGGGTCCCTCAGTGGCTGACGAAAGCCAGGGGTACATGGACTAGGGTGTCCTACAGGAGGATTCCCCATTCAGATCTGGTCCTGAGTGCATGATTTAATTCAGGTGCAGCAAGAAAGACCTAAAATCTTGTTTAGGAAGCTCAGGCAATGAAAGAAGACTAGATCTTTGTTGCCCTTGAGGCATACAGTTTCTTGCTTGATTTGTACTCAAGTCCTGTTTCCCATCCCCACACGAGACCAGCCCCAACCCTGATGTATGTGGCAAGAGTTTGTTATGCGTGTCTCTAGCAGATACCTCCAGGCTCCAGCCCACCACTATGGCTGATGTAGTGAACATCTTGAATAGTTTCTTGCATGTGCACAGTTTTTAGCAGTTGGACTAGCCACTACAGAATAACGCCCAATTCACTATGTACAGGGCTGCTAAGGATTGTTCACGATCTCCCCAATATTTCTTTTCTCACTCACTGCCTTTATTTGTCTGGGAATCCAACCCTACACTTTCAAAACCATTCGTTTTGACTCAGTTCATGCTGAAGAGCAGGATTAATGCATTGCAGGGCTCTTGGGGAGTATCTGGGGCTTTCCACCAAGTCATCATCATATTTTCTTCAAGGATCTGGCACAGCTGCTTCCTCTGACTGGGCCTATCAAGTGGGTGCTATTTACCATTGCCAGGAACACGAGAAATGGTGATGCGCCTATGTGAAGTAGGGCACCCTGAAAGAAAAACACTCTGTGGTTTGTCCCAGTGCTGGAATAATTGCAGCTATCTCTCAGATTCTCTGCAAACAACCCATGAACACAGCACATTCGAAATGACCACCACATTATTAAGACATTATTTGAACAGCAGACAACTGTGGAAACATTTGGCCAGAAAACATGTGGGAGATAACAAAGCAATTGCAAACTTTGGCTGCCACAAAGCAGAGTGTTTGAAAATCCTGCCCAGAAAGTCCTGAGGTGAAAATGTTACATGTGGTGCCCCAGTTTATTTGTATGTATGAGACATTGACACTTTTGATGGTAATGACTATTGCTTTTCCCATGCTACTGGCAGTGTCCTAAAGCGATACAAGGGCAAAAATATATTGTCTTGGCCAGCTCTTACAACTGTGAAAAAAGCATGCCCTATTCTTCAGAATGAAAATGGTTGAAGGATCTATTCTAAGAATCATGACTCCAGCTATTTAGTGGCAGCCATCTCAGGTCATGGCAATGCAGCCTCAATAAAAAAGATACATAAATTGAGAGGTGGGTGGTGAGCAGCTGAGAGCACCGTGAATGAGCACGGGTTGCTCCTAAACCTGGGTTAAGGCTCACAGCCAAAGAATAAAGGAGCTGGTGAGGGGGGAACATGTTGTCCTCATTATCTGCCAGTGGTTGCACATCTGCACTAGAAGTCAACAAAAGGGCATTTTTTTTTGGCACAATTATACATTGTGTAAGAAGATAAGGATAAAACTAATCCACATTTGTCTAGAATTTCTCAGAATGGCTGTAGTCCCTGTAGACATAGCTGACTTTATAAAATGTGAAAGTCTGAGTCACACCAGCAGATTGTACATGGCAGGGAAACTAATCTGATGTAATAGAAATGTTTACAAGCCCAGTAACCCTTCTCCCTCTACCCTCCTCTGCTTTAAAAAGCCACGTAAGGCCATGGATCAAAGCAATGCAGTGGCAGCATGCTGAACACTGAAACAATAACAGCCCTGACTTCCTCAGGCGTCATTAGTAGGAGTTACCAGAGGACTTTTGCATTTGCTGAAGAAGGAGGTAATATAATCATTTTCATCAAAGACTGGAAGTGGAGCTGTAATACCACCAACTCTTATCACTCAAATATTGCTAAACATGATTAAACACAGTTCACTGGAAATATCAGAAGCTGACTACCCAGTGGGATCAAAAAAGCAGCAAACACTTCAGAAATGTGTACTCAGTTAACGCTTACCAGATGCAATCAATTTAGAGTAATAGTCAGTTCCAGTCCTTGTATCTTTATGAATTGAGTACAGATACACTCCTGTCTAATAGATTTCCTGCCTCTATTATTTTCTTTCTTTTCCAAGCAACACACCACCTTTTGTTCCTTGAACTCTTCGTCACTCCCTAAGAAGGCGGGATGTTCCGTTCATATTTCAAATTTGATATTGCTCTCTGGGCAGATCTCAGGCTTGGTAAGGGTAAATATGATGACAACACATTTAGGGGTTTGTAAGATATGTGACTTCACTGCTCATGACACTGAAAATAAATAAGAAGTGCAAAGTCAAAAGAGCCCATGCTGAACAAATTAAATGCTGCCTGTATCTGAGAATTTGTCACCCTGGGGATGTAACTTGCAGTGTCCCATGGGTTTCCTTTCTGGTCCTGGTGGAAGATCTGTAGACAACAAAAAAACTGTGAAGAAGTGTTAGGGATAGGTCAGCCAGAAAAATTGGTCTGGATTACTTATTAAAGGAAGGTCAGTCAAACAGTATACATTTTGACAGCCAGATGAAAGACCATGAAGCTAGGGATAAGTATAGGCAGCTTACCTACAGGAATGGGGGCTTTACTCTAGAAAGTGGTGGTTTAGCAAAGGATTTAGGAGAAAGACTGGTAAGCAAGACTTAATGGGAGCTCTCAGGATAATTCATAGCATAAAGGCCAATTTGAATCTCAAAGAAGAGCAGCAATATATTTAGCTGCCCTACTAAGGTGCTGGAGAAAGCTCAGACAAAAGTAACAGTGGTGATCAGAGGTCTAGTAAATGTGAACTCAGGGGTAAAAGTGAAAGATGAGAATGTGTCTAGCCTGGAAAAGCGAAGACAAGACAGCCTTCAAATATATAAAATGCAGCTGCAAAAGAGACTGTGATAAACTGTTGTCCGTATCTGCTTGCAATAGCACAAGTAACAAGCTTAACTTGCAGCAGGAAAGATTTATGTTAGCCATCAGAAACACTTTCTAATGATAAGGACCACTGAGCACCAGAACATATTGCAGATTACCATAGGATTAAGAACTAGTTAGGCTGGTGATTTCCAAGCTTTATTTTGCACCAAACCTCAACTGAGAAAACTAGCAGGGTTCTGCCTCCCATTGTTAAATGGCAAAATTGTTGTGTTTTAAAACAAAGAACCTTGAACACTGGAAATAATGGTGGTGATGATGACTACTCACACAAAAGAAACCGTGCAGGGAATACACCAGTTTTGTTAAAAACAAAGGAAAAGTCAGCTTGGGAGATAGCCACCTTCTGTAATGGTATTTAAGAGTAAGAGGGTGCTGGAAAACTAGCTGGGATGTGACTAGGGTGTGCAGGAGCTGATACGGTGATAGAGGTTGGGAGGTGGTACAAGAAGAGTCATTGCAGAAAACTGTGATGAATCAGTCTTCAAGCAAGCAGGAAGTAAGTGGGTTTTGGGGTGAGTTCAGATGAAGGGGATCCAAGGACTTTTGTGGGGTGATCATGGGGTTATTGGCATGACAGAGCTGGGAGCAGAGAGGGCTGATTCAAGGGACATGAGATGATAGTAAAGCAGAGGACACAGCTGGGGGCATTTGCGGTTGGCTTGCAGCTGCTTTTCCTGCTTCCATTCCTCAGCTCTGGTGACCCCACAGTGTACACCTCACTGGTGGGACTCCCAACAGAAGTGGTCGTGCACCTCCAAGGGAGGCTCAGACCCTGTCTTGGGGTCAAGCAGACGCAAGCAGACTTTGTTATGATTGCAAATATCTACTGTGAGCAGCCTTTGTCAGATACATTGCTCTTGACAAGCAAAAAGTGATGCAGAGCTGCTGACGAAGGAAAGGGGGACATCTTTCTGTTTTCCATGCTTCTTATCCTGTTTAAATTGTACCTGTCTGAAGCCTAAGGAAATGTGCACTGATGTAAACGTGTGTGTGAAAATGGAGAGGTCCTGCTCTGCTGGGAGATGGTGCCCTCAGTTACCCCTTTCCCAAGAGCCTGAGGGCATGTCCTCATGTTGTGTTACTCCTACCACCATGACAAAAATCTCTTATTGCTCATGTCTGGGAAATAGAGTCACGATCTCAAATGTTGTCACATCAGCTGAGCAGAGAAATGCTAGGCCTCCCACTATGTACGTGTGGGTAGCACCTTTTATTAGCTCAGAATATTTTCTAATAGGAGTTAACCTTTGTGACATCCTTGAGGGACTGGCCTGCTATGACTAATCTGTATCTTACCTGTAGGAATATCAGTACCAAAGCAAGAAAAACCTATCTCAACATCATCCTCTAAATCATTACTCGAGCCTGGAAAAGAATATGCTATTTCTTGCTTCCCCCCACAGTGAGCTGCTCTAGTGATTAAAACACACTGCTAGATATAGAGAAGAAGCCAATCTGCAAATGCAATTCCTTAACAGTGTCTGTACATTAAAGAAGGCTTTACTGCTATTGTCAGCCTTGCCTGGACAGATCTCTACATCCTCTCAGTTCCTGGCCAGTGAAGACTTGAAATGTGTCTGGCTGAAGTTGCAAGGGTCCAGTGCTGCCCCGGTTGTGTACATACTGTAATTCCTGTTGGAGGGAGTCCCAGCCCATGCTCAGCACCCTGAGATTAAGAAATGTTCAGAACTGTAAAAATACAAATCACAAAACAAGCTCGGTGAAGTCTGAAGAGCAGATTTGAACACCCCAATGTGGACGGTAAACCACAACAACAGTAACAGGAAAAGCAGCACCACAAACGAAAACCCAGTACTCCATTTGAAACTAAATTAATTTAATAAACTAGAAGAAATTGCTCAGCAATGAAAAACTACAGCACACCACCCTGACCACATGAGATACATGAGAACAAACAGACTTGTGGGCACACCTCAAGCAATGTTAAAACAGAAGCCTTCTCCAAAACAGTCTCTACACGAGCAAGGTGATCTCACTGTCTGGTAGAAATAACGCTCATCAGCCAACTGTAATCAATCAATTTCACAGGAGTGCTTGCTATATATAAAAAATGAGGTTGTTAAAATGTACAGGACGTTTGTGCCAGACCACTATCTTCTGACCTCAATGAACAAACAAATTGAAACTATTTCTCACGGGAACCAGTTTTAAGCTACAGATCAGGTAGTAATTTGGGAACTTCAGCAAAGGACAAATCGAAGCGCAGCAAAACCTCCAGGTAGCATTTGCAACGATGCTTTAGATTTGGTGGCAAAACTCCGCTTGGGGTCATCTTTTGCAGAAGGGTCCAGAAAATAATTTTATTCTCACTGGTGCCCTGGCAAAGCAACTTTGCAAGGTGGATGATCCATGTCGGAGAGGCAGTTCATAGAGGGGACAAAGGTCTACTTGTTGCAGCAGGTGGCAGGCAACCAAGAGCCCCTTTTTGGTGCTTGGGATCAGTTGACTGAGCAGGGGAAACATCTAGCTTCTCTGATCATGAACAAGACTGTACATATAGAACATATATGCACACAAGCGTTGTATCAGCAAATGTTAAATTGCAACATTTCTTACTCACCATGCAAGAGCTAATTTTCCATGATTTGTATCAAGCAGTTGATGGGTGGAAGTGGAAAGTAAATTAAAAGTACCCAGATCAGATCTTTTAACATCATTTGCTATTAATAAAAAAAAGCCCCCAGCTGCTTCAAATACACTCAGTGTTTTGTGGGGAAGGTTGAATAGATGAGGCATCAAAACAAGTTTTGTACTTACATCTAACGGATGTATTAAATAAGGGAAGTAGTAACTGTAGTTAATAATGGACAGGCTGTTTCTGGTTACTGTGAACTAGATACTCAAAGACATAAGTTCTTAAAGATACAGATGAACACTTTGTGATGCTTCCCAAAGCATCTCACTGGAAATCAGCGACAGCTGTGTGAAGTGAGAACGCTACCTGCTTGAACTGCAGTTTGGAAAATCTCACCCACATCCTTCATGTTTCTAAAAGGAGTGTGCCTTAACATTGCCCACCTGTTTCTAGTCATAGACTGGAAGAGGAAATGAGCTTTGCTGCTTCTTCCACTCTCTGCTGATCTCTTAACTGTGAATGAACAAGCCCAAATGAAGAAAGTGCCCTTTTCACACCAATTAGTTAAACTGAAACCAAAAGTCACTACATGAAACAATTTTCTGCATAACAGAAACCAAAAGTCTTTGCAATTAAAAAGGGTAAATACTGAGCAGAAGAAATATTGATAATGCGATACATGATGTTGTAAACCAGTCTTAAGTGTTAAGATGGTTTCCTCTTTTTTCCTGTGACTTCTCAGCTTGACTTGAAAGTCACCGCTATCAAACTGGCAAATCAAGGGCAGCAATTGCTGGAGCTGAAGAGAAGGTTTATCTGAAGTCTCCTACTTCTCTGTGTGAGTCCTGTCGGGCAGTGTGCCCAGTCTGTACCCAGAGCGAGGCCTGATGGCACTATGCCTTCTCCCTGTGTAAAAGATGTAGTGAAGCTTTTAGATGGAAAGCATAAAGAGGACTAGGAACGGCAAAAACTAAGGGTCTGTGAGGTGCTGGGAGGCTGGCTGCATTGTCCAAGGACGCACAGAAATTGGGGGCAGGCAGGTGAGCCAGCCATTCCAGCCTGTGGGAGGTGTGTGCTGATTTCAGTGCCTCTACCCCGAGAAGCTGCCAAGGCAATGATATGAGTATTATCAGCAACCACCAAAGAGTCCCTTCACAGTGACATCATCATTCATTATCTCGTGGGACAGTGTGTCCACAAGTGACCTGGTAGGGAAAAAATGGTCTTTTGTGCTAAATTGACATTCAACAAAATATTTTGCACAAAGCAGAGGTATCAGAATATCTAGCAAAAAGTGGAGCAACTGGAAGACACCTTGTAATAGACACCATCAGGATACATTTGATTCCTAGCCAAAGCAACTCTTCTAAAATTATTGACTAATTCAGCCCAACCCAGGCACACACAAGCTGCTGGACTGCATTGGCATGTGGAAGATTGATGCTTAACATGGTAGACAACTTAGTCTTCATGGTTGAAGTCACCTGGCAGAAGATGCTGTACATTACTCTGTCTCATGGTAGGTGATTAGGAAGGAGTTTCTATTTTGACAGCAGCTGTGCTACCAAGATGGGACAGTATGAATCTTGATGCAAGCAGGTAAATAGCCCTAAGGGAGTTTTGCCATGTTCAGAATGTTTGTTACCATAATCATTCCTGGGCAGTTATTATCATCGGGTGGAGAAAAGGAGGCGGAGAGCTACCTGCCTTTGCTGAGGCCTCAGAGGTAGGTAGCACTCCAACCAAATTCCCGCAACATGTTTGCAGAGGTCCTCTAGGTCTTTTTGTGTCTCCTTCATACATACTCCACAGTGCCAAGGCTGGAGACTGGACGGATCCTATAGGTGAACTTTGCAAAAGAGGGAGCATCAGAGGTTATTTGATTTCTAGAGATTTGGGAAGGGGAATCAGGGAACACAAACAAAACACTATATACTTTCCCTAGAGGGATAGGGCAGTGCCTATGAATGGAAAATGGTGGGTTTACTTTTGCAACATGCATAAATCTGTACTCCCTTTCCTATTCCCCACACCCTGCTGGGAGCTTCTGCTGAATTGCAGCTCCCTTGACATGGCCCTCAGAGCAGTGTGTGGCTTTCAGCCACAGTGTTTCTAGCTCTCTTCGGGATACAAACTTTGGGCTTCATTCAAGAAAGCACTTAGGCATGTGTAATTCCTTGAATTTCAATGTGACTATTCATGAGTGTAGAGTTAGCACATATTTAATTGCCTTCCTGAATATGGGCCAAAATAGAGAGTATCCCAGGGGTGCATGGGAAAGAAACTTAGGTTTCATTGCTTCAATAGAGATAGCTGCTCCACTTAGAAGCATTTGCAAATGGTTTGGAAGGGTTTGGGACTTCTTGCTAGCACATCTCTAGAGGGCAAAGCAAGCAATCAACCCTACTGCAAATGAGATGCGGATCACCTGTGCCTGCACCAGCCCAAGAGGAAGGACTCACATGAGATTTGGTACTTCTGATTTTTTGTGTCTGCCCAACAAATTCTCTGCTCCAATGTTCTCCCCGTCCATTTGTGAGTTTGTGAGTTTTTATTAATGTCTTTTGGGAAAGAGCTCTGGATTTAGGATAGTCAATTGTGGAGGTAAAAACAATTGTGGAAGAGAAAACTTCTTAAGTGTCTCATTTTTAAAGACTCTGGTTTCCATTTTTAAAAGAACTGGAAGGTGATGAGGAGAAAATCATGCTTTTCATGTTAACTCTGACGTGGTAGTGAACTGGAGGTACAATACCAGCAATAATGGTATATTTTCTTAGTGCTCAATTTGCCACCTAGGTTCCACAGACCTCCACTGTATTCAACTGAAATTGTTACTGAGTGTAAAAAACCACAAAAATCTTTAGTATTTACCACCAGTTCTTAACCAGTTCTCTTCACTTTTCAAAAGCAGCAATAAAACTTGATATGGTGTTGTTAGTGAGTAGCAGCAGTTTTCATTTGATTTTTCAATTGTAAATAGTGAGCATCTGAAACTGTTCTGGAATTTTGAAAATGAAGCATTTTGCCCAAGACCTACATTCATTCACATATAGGTAATTACAGTAGATACCTCCATATCCCTGATGAGAATCATCTCATCTTAAAATAGATCTCTTTTAGATATTTATGAGATGGCTAATAGAGGCTGAGAGCCCAGTTTGCTTAATGTTAAGACCCCAGTTTGTAACAAGAAGCTACTTTCCCCACGGTCACTTTTGTTGGTAGCTTGGCCTACAACAGTCATGACCCATATATGCATGTGCCAAGTGGGCTGAGCCATGCTGAAGATCAGCATGCTGACTGCTGCTGCAGGCTCACAGGGTTTTGGGTTGAGTCATGTGTGGGTGGGGGTCAGGCTTTCTCCTTCACAAGCAGTCTTGTTTTCTCTGGCTGCCTGGGCAAGATGGGGGAGGAAGGAGGTTAATCAAACAGCCGGCTTGTGGCAGCATCAGATGCTGCTGCTCAGCACGCCGGGATTAAGAGCGAGTGTCTGTCCTCTGCACTGGGTGAGAGGCTGCAGAAGCCTGGAGAGGGCATGTGGATGGTGCCCTGGCAACATGAGGCCCTGGGGTGCAGGATAGTCCTGTTCTTGTGAAGGGAGTCACAAGCTGAGTCCTGGGATGGGGCTGCTCCTCTCCTACAGCACTTCAGAGTGCCGGGGACACTGGGGAAGAGCGGGATGTGATGAGGGCTTGATGCACTGCCTGTGTGCTGCCTCATCCCACATCTCCTGCTGCTCTGTCTGCAGCTGAGCTGCTTTTTATGGCACACAGGCTCCTTCACCTAAAGGATCCTGGGCCATCCCAAAGTTTACAATGGGCAGAGCTGCTTTGGGCCACAGAGTGAAAGCAGATTAAGCCACAGTCCTTCACTTCCATGCAGGAAACGGGGTCAGTGTGCGCAGGAGTGCACAGTGTGGCTGATGATGCTATGCGGTAAAGTACATTGCTGATATTGCAATACACTTCTGCGCCTGAGAAGACGCATGAATATCTCCCTGACAGAGGTGAGAGAAGTGCTTTTGAAAGACACAGGAGAAAACTCAGAAGATAATTTCTGCTTTAGCTGTTGCTGAGGAGGATGGCCCAGGAAAGGCAAAACACAAAGGCAAACTCACACTTACACACAAGTATGTATGTTGTCTGTGAGGATGTTGATTGTGCATAGGGACAGGTAATACAAAGTTTGCCCAGGAAGCACGCAAGTCTAAAGCAAGGCTGTCCTGTACAAAGACAGCACGCTCTAACTGAAGGGACTATTTTCAAATTGGCAAACCTTGATGGCTCACTTTGGGATTTAGAAAAAAAATAAATATCTTATTTCTGAATATAAAGCCATGCTTACAGTGGCATCTAGTGGCTCTTGTGTTTATGGACCTCTCCTCCCCAGCACAGCTGTAAGAATAGGGCCGGAGAGATTCGCAACAGCATTTGTTCATCTTTTTGTCCAAGACTAACTTTCCAGCAGCCCTTTTCTTGTGCAGACTTCCCCCCACAACTTAGAGTATTGTCTAATGGATCAGTGCAAAGATTAACACTGAAATCAGGAGAGTCCCAGCTTTTAACGTGAGTGTTGGGTTAGAGCACCTTAAAAAAATAGGTGAAGTTCTGGACTCATTTCTTTATTTTATTTCACAATTACAGAAAATGAATGTGAAAAGGCAAAAAATTAGGGTGTTTCAGATTGAAAAAAGCTGCTGAGATCCAAGTATCCATTTCCCATGAACTGTTAGTGTTTCAGCAAATAGGAAATGCACACCTACAGGTCTATCAAAGGGCAAAGGAGATGGGCTCTGGCTGTGCCTCCCTGCATGCTGGCTGTGCCGGGGTCAGGGCTGAGAGATGCGCCATGCCTTCTCCTGCCAGTGAATGCCCTAAGGGGGGACACTGTCAGCCAGGTTGCTGATAAAATGACCCAGTAAGCACTCTTCCTCTCAAGAGGTTGATCTGGCAGAATTCTTTCCCACAAGATAGAAGTAGAGAGGGAAGTCAGTGCTTAAGGCAGCTGCAAGGATGTGCCAAGGAAAGTGTGACCTCCTGCTCCTTTCCTTCTCCTGCCGCCACCTGACGTGGAAAGGGAGCACTCCTATTGCTCTTCTTAGTTGTCTGCCAGCCTTGCCTCAGTGCCCCCTTCCCCTTCATCTTCTCAGGGTTCACCAGCAACCCCAGCTTCCGCTGCTCCCACTACCCCAGCTCTCCTCAGACTTCCAACCCGTCAATGCCCACACACTGCTTTCTCCCTGTGATATGCTCAAGCCCAGTTCCTCACTGCACGTAGCTTCCAGCATCTCTTTGCTCCCCTCCTGACCTGCTCCCTAGTAGCATCTCTCACTTTCCCATGCTGTGGACATCACTGATATAAATATTAGTATCACACTGAATTTTTCTAATGAAGACTCCTCTGTTTCATCTATCTATTTGCTAGCTGGTCACTTCACTTTCATTGAATCCTACACCAGGAATTTCTGCTCCTTTTAGAATCAGAATCATAGGATCGCTTGGGTTGGAAAGGACCTTAAGATGACCAAGATTCAACCTCTCTGTGGACACCTCACACTAGACGACTAAGTTGCTTAAGGCCTGGCCTTAAGGAACCTGGTCTTGTGGCCTTATCACCTGCTTTGGCCCATGCCTAACTCTTCCTCCACCACATTCCCTGCTGCCCCTTTCTGCAGAGCCCAACAGGTTTGCTAAGAAAAACAGTGAGCTGTACTGTGACCTATCTTTCTTTTTGACCCACTCTTTCTTTTAGTCACAAGCACAGCTTTGACCAACAACATTATTCCGGGGATTACGTCCTCTTCTTCTGTGAAGTTCAGACACAGCAGCCATGCTTCTGCTAACAAAACTCAACAGGCAAAGGGAAAGGGCCTGAACAGTGGCATATTGTTGTCCATACAGTTAATTAGCAAGGTCCTGGCACAATAGCGTTCTGTTGACCATGCTAAGGCATAGTCCAGGACTGCCCCTTATAGGCTACAGTAGCTGGACAGGGTTACCTGTGTGGTGTGAGCACATGTGCGTCAGACTAAAAAGAAGTCTCAGAACCATTTTATTTGCTAAGGTAGCTGCAATCAGCATGATCAAAACTGCTATGGCAAATGGCGCATGGGCCAGAAGATGACAGCATCCTCACTGAATAGCACTCTGGTCCTTTCCTCTCAGCAAGCAAGGGCTGTACTCACACAGCTGTGCACCTCCCATGAGATATACCCTTCCTCACCATGCCTACTGGGAAGGTGTAACAGATTTGGGGAAGCATTGACATGAACTCATGGCAGAAAGACACACCAAGGAGCTTCAGATCCTTCAGGCTTTCTTCAGAGATCCCTAAGCCCCAGGTAATCATGAGGTGAGAGGAGTGACTAGGAGAGGAGGATCACCTCATATCTGCTCTGCATCTGACATGGTTCCCTAAGTGTACCTCACTGGCTGTTCTCAGAGATGGGCTGGATGGGCCCTCAGCAGCTGTTCCTCTTTGCTTGCCCTGTATGTATGTCAGAACAAAAGCACTTTCAAGGGCCAGACCTATACGGGTGGTGTTTTCTGCAGTGGAAGGACAGCTAGATTTACATACTGATTTGCTGTGTTAAAACAAGTCAGGCAACAACACAAGGGAAGACCTCGAGAACTCATGCACTACAGAAACCCAAGGGAGTTTTTTCTTATGTGCATACCTTGTATTGTAATGTATGAAATATTGTAGCTAATGAATCCTACTTACTTGAGATGTTAATACATCCACATCCTCTGCCACTCTATCTTTTGACATTTTAGAGCCTCTTCTTTTTTTTATGGAAGCTATAATTTTCTTGAGTACACTATCATGAATTCATTTAAAGACCTAAAAGCTCCACTGTAGTCTAATTGTGACATAGATATCGATAATACAGAATCCGCTTTTGCAATGCAAATGCCTGTCTATTAGCAGAATGTTGTACATTTGATTCCGAGTTTGGAGCAGCAGCTGTTTATTCAGTTTGCAGGTTTCTTGCGGTTTGTGGTTTCTTGTGGTTTAAACATTTGCAGGGTGTAGACACTAACGAGAGCACTGAATTGTTTATGGTGATCTTTGAAGCAGCATTGCAGACTTGTCATGAATTTTTGCCAGGCCAGCAGAAACATATTAGCCTCTCCTTATGCAAAGTCCCACATGCAGAGTAACTTCTCTAATCCAGCACTTTGGGACCATGCCACCATGCAGGTCAATGAGAGTTTACACTGCTGCCTTATGGCAGTTGATCACACCCTTCAGCTCTTTCATTTGGAAGTTTGCCTTTTCCCCAAAATAGGCCATTCAGGCATAAAAGGTTAAAAAAACTCAACCCAAAACCCCAAAACAACCAAACCAAAACCTGATTTTAAAGTGCTAGCAGCAGAAGCCCATGTAAGATCATTTGACAAGGAAGCAAATTAGCTCTCATCTCAACAACTCATGAAACAGCTCTGTAAAGTCAGCTCTGCACCAGGAGTAGATGAACAGGCCCTCCTAGTTGGGAACCCATCTCTTCCAACAACAATTTCTCATCAGAAACTGTGAGGCAGAGCTCCCCTCACTTTTTCTGTGTAGTTCTGTTGGCAATTCCAAGCCAGTTCCAGCACTGCCTGTTTTCTACTCCAGTAGTCAACAAAATGACTTTCTGGAAGCCTGCTCAGGTCATGCCAAGCTCCCTTGCATGAGCTATTGGGAGAATGGGCTGTTTGTCCCAGACTCAGAGAGTAAGTCATTAGACTTGTCCTAGCAACTCCTAACTTGATAAATATTGATTGCAGAGTGGTCCACTAGATCGTTGTCGCTTCTCTTGGGAAGAAGAGAAAGATTTACTTGAAATATACTGGGCAAACCTCTGGAGAGATATAATTGTTGAAACAATATTGTACTATGGAGGAACAGGAAAATTAATCTCATGCGCCCCTTCTACCTAATTCTTGGTGACATGCAGTCTTCCTTAGGTACATGGCAAAAGGGAGCCCTCTAGGGTAAGAGTTGTATAGGAAGAACTCAGTTTTCAAGATGTTTCACAGCTGGTTTTGGTTTGTACTTCAGCAGCTATGAAGGTTCATGAAATACAGTGATTTATGCTGTAACCTCCAGTTCAAGGGAAACCCAAGCTGCTCACTGAAGGCCAGGACACTGCCAGCAGAAAGATCTCCCTATCTATGCCCTGCTTCTCTGAGCATCCATCAAAAACAGGCTTCAAGGGCTGGGGGTCCTCTGTAGTGGCTCAGACTGGCCATTCTCATGCTCTCAAAGAGAGAGCGATGGAGGATGAGAACAGCTGGAAGGAGCAGGCTGCATATGATATTTAAAAATACAAGATCTTTGTACTTATCAAGTTAAGTGGCTTATGGCTTATGTAGAGTCTCTTGCTTGCTGTTGACTGAATGCAAGACTCAGACCTGCTCTGGTCCTGTCAGCACAGCCCTAAGGACAGGAGAGTGCAACAAGACTGTCAGCACCTGGTGGGATGGATGTCCTTCAAACTTGGCGCAGCAGCAGCCTTCCCATTGCGTCCAGCTCAGAGGCACCACAGCTGCCGGGCACCATAGCCTAGTGCTGTTTCCTCAGGCAGGATTTACTGTCATGTCGAATTTACTGTCATGTCTATAGTGTAACGATACTCCCTCCATTATCCCTGCCATTTCACTAAAGCACATGGCTGTACCTCAGGTAAATTACAGGCCTTCAACAGAAATTACTGGGTGTAACTCCCTGGCCCGAGTTAAAAAGATGATAGACTAGACCTGGGGATTGCAGAACTTCTTCCTGAGCCTGAGAAACCATGAATCGCCTTGTGAAGCCTGTGGCTTTGCACAATACTGCTGAGTCTTATTTTTTTCAGACCGTTTTGTTTACCACCCCAATGGCAGTGATCTTGCTGGCTTGGGCAGCTGCATTGCTAAAGGATCATATGACTGTATATTCTCTGGTCTTTCCTTCTAACACAGAAGTACCATAGGCAGTAAGAAATTCTTATTGAGGAATTGCAGTCAGGGGGCCAGTGTAAAGTATTTTCATTTTAACAGGATTTCCCAATTCTTTTTTTTCCAACCCCCACACCAAAGAAATGAAACAAGCGGTTTTGCCTAGGGTGCCAGCCTGTGGTGGTTCTCTGCCACATGCAGCAGCTCAGCCCTACTCTTCCACTGGGTTTGAGGTTTCTGCTCAGCACCTTACTTCAGGCAACAAAACATGAGGTGAGAGAGAGCAACTGTTTGGGTGAGAAAGGCACCACAACTCATGTACTACTGTGCTTCTTAATATTGGACTAGGGCAAGGGTAATAATAGCAAAATTCATTTTTGTTTCTTTCCTGATCAGATGCCATGGCATTGTGTCATGGGTTCAGCAGTAGCAGTCATTTTTCTCCTTCTTAGTAGTTGGTGCAGTGCTGTGTTTTTGACTTGTGGCC